>PGTU02009090.1:0-14063 GCA_002896215.2 Cicer echinospermum
TCCTTACTTTTGTTAGGTAGAAGTATTAAATAATAACTTATATTTATAGACTTTCCATCTTTCTCCTAGGATTGTCCATGTCCATTTGATACCAGCTTCATAATCATACACAAAATGATCCTTGCAAGATTCTATAAAATATATCAATCTTCAATGATAAGAAATACAATAAAAGAAGCGCTCTACGAAGTTTCGATAATAAAATGGATGCAGTCCAACTTTCTAAACACCCACATTCTTTTTTGTTATTTCCATCCATCTTTCGAATAGCATAAAAGACCAAGTATCTGATTGTGAAAATATATACAAACTCAACGTAAGAATAATATAAACATCGTCAGCACGTAAAATAACGACAATACTTTTAACGATATGAATTTTTTATTTTAAACTTTTGATAAGTTAAAGGGCTTCTTTTTGTTTGATTCAGTTTTCACTACTTTGAATATGTTTAGTTCTTAAATTATCCCTGCTTTAATCAGGGGAGCATTAGTTAAGAAAAATGTTCATTCAAGTAAGTTTGAAGAACAATGACCCTAATCTTAGATGTTTACTTTTGTGATCATCTTTACTTGCCAAACAAGATATTTTCTGAAGAAATTATAAAGCGGGAAAAAGACAACAAATCCTGTTTTGAAATTCACGCAAGTTGTCTTGATAGAACAATCTGTATAAGATATATTGCAAATTTCCTACAACGGTCACAATATCAACGACATCAACTCGGTACTACGAAAGCTATACGGACACTCACTCAAGCGTCATTGAAGTTCGCAAATTGTGAGAAACTCACTCATACAACGAAGAAACAATTCTGTGAGTTCATGTGAGCATGTGCTACATTGTGAGCAACCCTCAGACATATGATTCACTATTTTTTTTAATCCTTATTAGAATGTAAATTCAGAAACTATCATTTTATATCCTCTTTATATAGTTCTTCTTTAATAAACATAAAAAACTACATTAATCCTTTATGTCATGGCCTAATATGGTTGTTCTTCAAATAATTGATTGTAATAAGTTTGATGTGACACCCTCATCACCCTAAAATAAATATATACTAAGATATTTTTATACTTTAATTCCAAAATTTAAGCTAGTAATAATATGGTTTTCATTATATTAACTAGTATGTTTTTGTGAAATATTAACCTGCAATTTTCGCAAATGCATGACCAGCTAGTCAAACACAAACACGAAGGAGGTGAATTTGTGAAATCATGTTAATAGTATAATATATAGTAGAGAACACACAATTAATCATCATATTTATACACCGTATCATTACACAAAACATTGTTTAAGGAAAAAACGATAACATTATAAAAGTCAAAACCAATCAAGAAAAATCAATACATTTCACTATATCAAATCATACTAAGAGAAATTATTATCTGCACACGACACATATTAATCACAACTAAACATAGACAAGAAAATGCAATGCTATGCATGAGCAAGACTCTACTTCACATGTTGTTACAGACTATTATAAACTCTAAAGTACTTGGTTAGGTGGCTTGATACATGCCCCTTTCTTGGTGGACAGACAGTTCAAATTGGATTTGTCCTCAAGAATCCCCTCAACTCAATCTGAGACACTAGTATACACGACAATCGAGTAAATGCTGTGTGCATGATAGCTTCCAACAGTTGGAGTGCTACTTCAAAGTCACCTAGGAATTTCCCACCCCGAATACTCTAAGGTATAACAATCTTGCTTAAGGCTCCTACAGCAGACACACTGCGAACGATCAAGCTCATTTAGTTGTACTTCCCGGAATCACTAGACTTGTCATGCCCTACCTATATGATGACAAAAGAATCTTCACTTCAAAAAATTTCAATATTTATTTTCTCCCTCGTTGGCCTATGATGCTCCATTAAGACTGTCATCTCAAATACAAATTGGAATCACCATCGTTTTCATCAACTCTGGAGGTTACTTCAATATTTACTCATCACAAATTTATAAACATCATATCATTAATCATCATCATCGTCATAACCATCATCACAGAAAACTCATCATAAATTATATATCATTCAGTATATCAATCATACATATCACATAACTTATCATAAATTTATAACACCACAATTATTAATCATAACATCATCATAATCACATAAAATTATCACAATGCATCCATCTTTTATTATCCACATTACATAAAATTTATCTAATCAAACATATACATAAAATTGATTCGACCCAATATCACAATAATATCCAATGCCACACATTTTAAAGAAATTAAATCAATCAACAACTTAGAAATATTTCTATTTCACATTTTTACTTCCGTACATAGTGAGCCCTCGTATGAATCGTTGGGAAAACACCGTTTTCCTGTCAATCTCACAATATATTATACTTAGGAATTTCAAAGGCTCTCTTAACCCCTTACATTATTTCAACGCTTTCACACACAAAATACAATTCCACGAGGAAACAACCATTGTTCTTTGACTTTTTGTCCTTCAATTGATCTAACTCAAAAATTATATGATAAAGCGTAAAAAATAAATTATGAGAACACGCTCTAATATAGCCCTTCTTTTTAGACAAATCTTTTTTTGGCGTTGGGTTTTTCACTCAAATCGGACTTATGGTGAAGAAGAACCGTGAAAAATAACGAATTCCACAAACGGATAAGTCGGTTAATATTTTATAGAGAATTTGGAATGGTTAAAATCTGGGAAAATATGTTTAATTACTAACTAAAAATATGAAACAAGGATACGAAATTTGGATGAAAATGGAAAATATTTCTAGGTACAATTATCTGATTACCGGTAATCAATTTTCTTCTTGTTTTTATTTTTTTCCTCTAATGTGGCTGGGTCTGCTCTCGCCCCTCTATTTCGCCTACAATTTCTTCTTCTTGTTCAATCAATTTTTTTTTTTATTAATTAGGTTTAAACCTTTATGTGGGTCTAACTCATAAATATGTTTTACTTCTTTTTTTATTTAGTTATTTACTTCTTTTTAAAATAAAACAGACAATTACCAAAACTTTTTTTAAAAACAAAAAACTTTTTTTAAAAACACAATTCAATTACTAATTATTACTCATCATTCAAAGCTAATGTTTTATAAAATAAGGTAATTAAAGTAGTTGATCTTTAAAATACATTAATAACCCAAATTCTTATGTTCCAAATAACCACTATTATAATACCTATTTTTTTCAAATACTCAAATTAAAATATTACTATAATTAGGAGAGATAGTCAAAACTATAAAAATAAATCACACTTTATAATAGTTATTATATCATAATAAAATATATAAAATCACATTGCTATAACACGTATATTAAAGTAATAATTAAGTAATAATTTATAAAGTATATAAAAATTACATTGCCACAACATTGCTAATATCCCAAGATAATTATTTATAAAGTAAAATAATTAAATTATAAATATGTGCACACTTAACATTAGTCAAACACACAAAAAAAATGTCACATTAATTACCAATTACTCACATATACACATATAATCGCAATAATCTTATTCTTTAAAATACTATTATTTAATATATATATATATAATATATATGTTAGTAAAATATAATATTTATTATTTACATCACTCATTTAGTCAAATATATACAGATTATCACATCATAGAAAACACATTTATAAAGAAAAAATAATTATAAAACTAATCAACATATATTTAAAATAATTTAACACTAGATTAATTATCTAAAATAATATTTTACATCACTCATTTAACATGAGTTACAAAGATAATTGTGGCCATATTTTGTAAAGTAGGTTTTGGTCTTGACTACAATTGGCATTCCAACTGCTCTTCTATTGCAAATGTTTCGTTAATAAACACAATTATGTCTCATTGTATCATTTCCGATCAAATCAATATATATCACATAATCAAGTTTGTTAAACATACATGTATCAATAACATAAGTCAGTTTATTAAGCTACCACATACAAATGCACACCGTAAACTAGTGATAAAAGTTCAACTCTAGATTAAATGTAGTGTGAACTTCCAGTCCTCTTATTTTTCAAACTAGCTTAACGAATTTATTTTCGCTCAACAGATCTAAGTTTGAAACAAATATGAAATTTTTAAGGGAGCGCGTTCGTTTAAGAATCTTCAATTAAAGGAGTCAAGTATACGTCGATATCATTCCCCAGTTGTTTGGGTCCAGAAATTAACAGAGACAACATCATAAACTTACGCTTCATACATAACCATGGAGGTAGGTTATAAATCAACAAAATCACAGGCCACGTGCTTTGTGAGATGCTTTGAAGGCCATGTGGGTTCATTTCATCAGTAGAAAGTGCAAGTCTTAGATTTCTTGACTCTATCCCGAATTCAGGATACTCATGATCAATTTTTTTTTTCCCATTGTGGGGAATCTGCAGGGTGTCGAAACTTTTCATCTATAATTCTTTCATCTGCATGCCATGTCAAGTGTTTTTGAACTCTTCTTCACTTCGATACATGCGCCTATATCTTGGTATTATAGGAAAATACCACACTACTTTTGCTGGAGTAGATTCTTTCTTCTTATATCGAGAGGCATTACATTTTGGACACGCCTTTAGCAATTCATAATTGTTTCGAAATAAAATGCAATCGTTAGGACACACATGAATCCTATTATAACTCATGCCAATAGAGCACAAAATTCGTTTAGCCTCATAGGTTCGATGGGGAAGTTCATTATCATCTGGCAACATATCTTTTAGGAGTGTTAATAATTATGTTAAGCTTTTACCATACATCCATTAATCACTTTTAAGTTGTACAACTTTAATATCGCAGACAGTCTTGTGAATTTAGTATAACCATTATATAATGGTTTCTCTGCATCACTCAACAAACTCTCAAACATTTTAGGACAATCCCGAAGATCTTCTTCAACTGCTTTGGCAATCTCCTCAACTCGGTCCGGCTGATATGTATTTGTATCGAAGTCAGTTGAAGCATATGTTGAACCATTCTCAAAATTAATGTTTTCCTTTTTTTTCTCACCATGTCTTATCCAACATGTATAGCTTTGATCAATTCCATTCCATACTAAATGTCCTTCCAATTCATCTTCTCTAATGCATTTTTCCAAAACAACATTTTAAACAAGGACACACGACTCTATTTGGATTTTTTTGCATTCTTCACTGCAAACTCAACAAACTCCTTCACTCCATTTTCATACTCTTTTGACAATCGATTGACAGACATCCATTTCTAGTCCATATTATATGACCTATATAAATGCAGTTACAAAAATAATAAGCTACTGATAACATCAACCATTATGTAACAATTCCAAAACAGAAGATATTTCAAAACAGAACAGATCAACCAATTTCAAAAAAGAAAAGATTTTATATGATTTATTATGTAACAGTTATTAGTTTTCTTGACAACAACAAATTAATAAATACAGTACCTGAGACAACGTATCCAATTTTTTATAAAGGAGGAGCAGTAGATGGCCGCACAATACGTAGAGGAGAAGACGGTTCCCAGAGTATTGGAGATGAGGGTTCGTAAATTTGTTTTTATTTATTTAAAGTAAATGATTTTTATAAGACTTTTACAGCGCTTGTAACAAAAGCGCTCTAATAGGTCATTCAATTACTTAAAAGCGCATGTCTTTTACAGCGCTTGTAAAAAAACGCTCTAATAGGTCATTTAATTATTTAAAACGCAAGTCTTTTACAGCGCTTGTCCAAAAAAGCGCTGTAAAAGCTATGTAACATCAGTGGGAGCGCTATATTTTACAGCGCTCCCAAAAGCGTTGTAAAACGTTATTGTGAGGGAGCTTCATTTTACAGCGTTTGTGAACAAGCGTTGTAAAAGCCTTGTAAACATTATACACAAGCGCTATATGACCCTACAACAGTGCTTGTCAAAAAAGCGTTGTTATATCCTCGTTATTTTTAAAATATATTTACAACAGCGCTTGTATTTAATAAGCGCCGTAAAAGGCGCGATATAAAATGTCATTTTTGGCGTAGTGTATTTTTCCATGGATAAAAATGTTCTCAATCGGTACATTGACACTTACACATCTTGTTTCTATTGTAATTCTTAATTAGAAACTTTAGTTATATTACTTTTTTTATATTATATTAGATTGTTCGAATGTTAAGCCGCAAGAAATCACCCTTTTCTATGAAATTGAGTCTTTAATATGTGAATCGTCGATAAAAGTAAGAAGGGGGATTTTGACTCTTCATATAATGAATAAATTGATTAGGTTTATTAAATAGGGATGTTTCATAATCCTTAGGTCTATATCAACTGTTTGATTTGCTTAGAATCGTAGGAACAGTAAAACTAATGAGTTATTTGTTGTCTTTTATAGACCATCGCTTATGATGTCTCACCTATTTATTAAATATATGAAATCGATAATGATGTGTTGGACGTTAATGATTTAATTGATATAATTCACAAATAGAAAGTAACTAAATTAAGGATTAATCGATTAGAATGGTGTTATTAACCAAATAGTTTAGTGTTAATCCATTATACACACATGGTTAATTTATTAGGTTAATTAGTTATGATGGAAAATTAAGTTAGTAATTATCTAGTAATAAGAATAAAGGTATTAAGTTATGGATTAATAATTAGAATTAAAATAGTAATGTTAATTGTTAATAAATATTGTTGATGTTGTTTTATATGGTGGTGATGATAGACAGTAATTTGTTGAAGCATGCTTAGTTGTAGATATGAGTTCCTAGACAATGATTTGGTCATGAATGTATTGTCATGTATCTTATGCATTCATATTCATATAGTATTATATGTTATAGGAATTGATCTGTGATAGAATCCGAGTTCAACTGTCGAGAGAGCTTTAAGGCGTTAATAGTAAGAAGATCTTACATAAAGGCATGACACTGCTAAGATGTTTCGTTGAATATTGGATAATCCTAATTAGACGCTCTTATTTGTAAAATAGCAAGTAGCTTCTTTGGAGACACCAACCTAAAGTTAGAAAGATCTAGTTTGGATTACTTAACGATTAGAATTCGTGTATGCTATCATGTATTTTCTTAATAGCTTTAAATATGTCTTTGATTCTCTACAAATAATATCACTTTATAATTTTAGTTAATCTAACTTTTTTTTTTGGATTTAGTCCCCGTAAAATCAGACACAATCCGTTTTGGTCCCTAAGAAAAAGCTAATAAATTGTAATGACACGTCGATTTATAAATACACACTAACACATCATCTTTTATGATATATTAAAAATTAAAATATTTTATATTATTAATTAATAAATTTATTTATTGATCATTTAATAGTTAGTGATATTTTATAAAGAGAATATGAATAAGAATTAAAAGAAGGGTTTAAGGTTTTTAGAAAACTCTTTTATTCTTTTAATATTGATTTGACGTTTGGGACCAAAGTTGACCGTATATGATTTTACATAAAGTAAATCCAAACAAAAAAACTTACTAGAATTACAATAAAAGTTGCTATATATTACAGAGACCAAATAAAATATTTAAACATTGTTCATATACTATGTTATATGTTTGAATATTGACGTACATTTAATTTACTCGACTCTGCTTAATTATATCTTTTAAAATGGTGAGCCACCTTCATTTGTTTCTCAAAAAAATTGCCAACAAAGAGGAGGCATAATGATTAGTATGCCGGCAACGCTTTAGATAGTTAAATATTTATATTTTACTGTGGTCATGTTAGTCAACTATTTATATTTATAATGTTTTTTTTTTTATTAAATTCGAAATATATTCACCTAAAATAGTTAAAATTTGAAATATTGCTTCTTTGCCTTTTATGTACATCACCATTTAAGTATGCATTTAATAGTTTTCTGGATGATAGTTTTATTGATTTTCTAGAAGGGGCTGACATGATGCCATGTCATCAATTTTGTGTAAGGATGTATGAGAGAGGAAAAATTATCCCATGGGATGGCACGGGTCCACGTATGTTTCCTGCGATGAAAATTATATAAACTATGGTGGTATTAAGGAAAATATTATCATTATAAGTTTATAAAACATAATTTATAAAACATTCTATTTAAAGAATTATAAATTTACAAAAAGCAATCGTAAAAATTTGGTATTTTTTATCTAAAAATGAAATAATAAAGAAATTCTTAAACAATAGTTTGAATTTAAAATCTAGACACGACATTTAATTTTATAATTCCAACATTTTCCTGTTGAGTTGGATCTTACGGATATTTAAATTTTGATGTAATTCACTACTAGAATTCTGCGTTTTACCTGCGGATTTTGCCTGCGGATTTAAGCAAAATTTCCGCAGGAAAGCACGTTACCTGCGGATTTTCCGGCAGAACCTTATCCCCACGTAAAACCTTCGTGGATAATTGTTACCTGAGGATTTCACTATCCGCAGTAAATTACCTGCGGCTAAATCCGCAGGAAAATTGAACAAAATCCGCAGCAAAATTTAGGAAAACTTTAGACATTGTTTTACGACTTTTCATGCAGAAATATTTGCAGCACAGTTCCTACAAATATATTTCGTATAAAAATCTGCAGGTATATCCATTGCACCAACCATATGTTTCGCATTTAAAATCCGCAGGTAATTTCGTATAAAAATAATTTTCAAAAAGGAATCCGCATGCTTAATTGTCCACATTAAACGAATTTGTCTGATTTTTATATTTATATAAAATTTTAACTAAAAATATATGAAAATATTATTATAAATACATTTTTAAAATATTTAATATTAATCTTTAATTGAAATACTATTGCAATAATCCAAAACAAAATTTTATATCATGTTTTCAATCAAAACTAAATATTTATTAAAGCATGATCCAACTATTGTGATAATTCTAAACAAAATTTATATTATGTTCACAAATCAGAACTAAATATTAATTAAAACATCATCCAAAAAAAAAATTAAGTATAACCAAGTACATGATACAACCAATTTAACAAAATAAAAACAAATACTACTCAATATGATCACTACCAATGTCCTCATCCCCGCTATCTTAATCAATTTCATCGTTGGGTTGTGGTGATGAACTTGGACGAGAAGAAGATCCAACAAATCCTAAATGTTGCATCAGAAAGGTTAAACTTTTGTTGGTCTCAACCATCTGAGTTCCAGAAAGACGGTATATCTTGTTGGCATTTGGAGAGAGCTGTCGTACCATGTTCTCTACATTCTTCTCGCGATCCGAAGATGTTTTCATTGTCAACACCTAAGTTCCTCCATATCTGGCTTTTTAGCTATGACAAAACAACAGAAGTAGCTATAATAAGTCAAATATACATGGTTTAAATTGGCACTTTATATTTGTCACTAAATTGAAAAAACGGTACAAGTGTATGCAGCTTGGAGTTTTAAAGTTGCATTCAAACCTGCATACATTAACCATATGAATGTTGATAAATGACCTTACTGATACCGTGCAGTTAAGGATTCTTTCATTTACGCAGTCAGTACAGCATAGTTCGATCTTTACCGATTGACTCAAATTGAGTGAGCATTTCAAATACTTTTAGAACCATTTTAGTGAACTCAAAATCTGAGTCGTTCAATCAAGATCTGATGATGTTGAGCTGCTGACTGCATAAATGTATGCAATTTAGGGAATCCGGATCAGTAAAATAACAGTTTATGGGCAAACCCATTTAATAGTTTCATTTTGAAATACACTTTGATTAAAGCATATCACTTGAGCAAGTACCTCCCCTTTGGATTTCCGATGCACTGCAAGTTACCATTTACAAATACTCCTAATCGATCGCATAAGGCCTCCACCTCTTCCATAGAATGTGCTGAAAGCATAAAATCAAATTTTATCATGTTATGGAATCAAATATAACACAGGCTAGCTAATATATCTAAAGCATAAAACAACAAGTAGAATATAGTGCGACAAAATCAATAGAAGATAGATAGACATAAAAGACTACAATCCATCAAACTTTCTTATCTTTGAAATTATTTAAATTAAACTTTTGTACTGTTTCCCTCTCCTAGTATAATAACTCTTCATTTTTTCAACCCTCAAAACACAGATGAGGGTCAGAGAAGTAACAAAGTGTCCTCCCCTGTTTGGTTGTTGATATATATTATATGCTTAATCAATATCTATCTAATTATTTTTAAATTGGACAGTGCTGAAAAGCTTTTATATACCGTTTGAAATCTCTACCACCAAGATAGGGACTTGTTCAAGGACACACTTGAATTAAATTAGTACAAACTAACAATAAAAAAAGTATGCAGAAAAGAAAAGAAAAGGAGTATGTTAAGGGAATATATTATTATTATAAGAACATAATGATAGCAAAAGAACATCAATAACAAGGAAAGTAAAGGAAAAGAAGGACAAGCACAATGAAACTGTCATCATTATAAGTTCACTATCCAAAACAGCAACATCAAACCAACCAAAACTTTCTCTAGCTCTTATCTATCTTTTTATTTCCCTTTAAATTCATAAAATCAACATCAATTTATAATTGACAGGGACATTGAATCAACATCAATACCCCTATGCATGTAGCAATGGCGACATTGAAAATGTTCAAAGAAACAACACACAAAACAACTAAATTAGAAGAAAAACCTTAAATCAGAAGAAAAATCAAAATCCCTAACCACTACATTAACGAAAATGAATAATGAAAACGAAAATAATGAAAAATGCAGAAATGATACTGAAATAAAATAGAGTGGCATGCAACACTTACAAAGGAGGCTAGATGACAACGAAGTTGAGATGCAACTTAAAGAGTGTTAAGATTCGATGGCCGCAAAGGTGACGGTGGTGGCAAATCAAAAGAAAAACCCTAAATCAGAAGAAACACACATTGCTGAAATTACCTAAGCTGACCACCTATGAACAAATCATATATAAACAATTATTGAATCCGTACGAATAACAATGACAAGCAATAGATCTTAAGACTGAAAAAAAAAAGTGAGCAAGCAACGAGAGAAATGAAGAACTCACCGATCAAGGATAACACAATGAAGCTGAAAGTGAGGAACGAATAACATCGATATAGATTCTTTTCTTCACACACTATCGCTTCCAAACCATAACTAGACCAATATCTCAAATTTCCTCAACTAACACTCTGTCTTTTTTTGGGTCAAATCAATTTAATTATTCCAAGACCAAACGTGTTTCTTCTTATACGTCAATGTGTTTGATAGCTGGGTGTTTTAGAGTGTGTAATCGGGACACTGTGATGTGCGGTCATGTCAAGGCTATGTAGGTAGTCTATTTGAAAAGAAACTCACCCAACAGCGAGAAAGCAGAGAAAATATACATATGTTCTGCGGTGCCTACGAACATTGGTAGGTTCTACAAGGTCATCTTGCGATCGATCAGGTAGCTTAACGACTGTTATTGATGTTTCATTCGTCATTGTTTATCCTGTCATGAAATATGAAAATTAATTATAAAGTGGAAATAGAAAAAATTGTGAAGAGTTAGTTAAAATTTTCTATTATTCATATCCAGCTTCACAATTAGAAAGTGCATACATTTGGCGCAACATGGCTTCTAAGAGGCATAGTTAAAATCCTCCAGGATAATCAATAGTCTGTTGAATATGATTTACGGTTTCAGAATGCACCTTGATGGCAATTGGTTTCCCATTCTTAATTATCAGGTTGTCTCATTTCTAAATATTATTTGAAAGGGCTCACCACTTTTCAAATTTCGATTTGTGATCTTAGTCTTGCTTGGCTTCACAAAAATAAATTCAGTGGGACTAATTTTATAATTACACAAATGCTTGTTAAGAGAAAAGAACACCCTTAAGCATTCATCAGTACCATCAACATAGTGCAGATCGATCTGAAGGAAGACCAAATCATACTTGGCATTACGCGCACCTGCATAAAAACACCCATCTCAAGCAAAATCATAACTAAGAAAAACTATCATCAGAGAGCACACTAGTCCACCGAAAAACTCGTAGTTCAAACTATACCTTTCCTCAATTAGCACATGAATGCAAAACAGGGAGTAAGGAATTTCCTACAATAAAACAAAGACATATCAACTCCCAATTTATTTGAAAAAAAAGCTAACAAAACCATAAAATTGAATCAATAATCCACATAAAATCATGTAATACCTCATTACTCAAATAATCCATGAATTAACCATAAACCTAAATCTATAAATGGTAAATAAGTGGAGCCACAATGATGGGAAGAGCCTAGTTAAGCAACATGTACGCAACAGGTATCACAAACCCCAATATCAGTAATTATATTGTTATAATAATAGTGAAAAACAAAACTTGAAACAAAAAACCAAGCACAATAGTAAAACAAATATCACCATAGGAATAAAAAAATCCTTTAATAACTAAAGTACAGGAAAAGGATAAAACTCACAAATTGTGCTATAACTAGAACAAGCCGCGCAATTAATCAAGAGTGAATATCATAATGAGGAGTAGTTTAGATGAAAACCCTAACGCACTAATGTTTACAGAGAACACAAATAGAATGAATAAACTGCACGAGGTATTAATAGTCTGAGTGGAGCAAGTGGAGGTTGAAGGGTTAAGATGAGGTTTTAAGGATCGAAGACAGTGAACGATTGAAGGTTTAAGATGTATGTTAAAGACGAAGGTTGAACCGATCTACGCAAGGTTGAAGACGGTGAAGGATTGGGAGGTTTACCTGTTTAGAGAAAATCTAGGGTTTTCGTGAAATAAGAGAAAATGAGTTTAAGTAGAAGAAATAGTTAGTTGTTAATTAGACTATAGAGAAAGCTTCTTCAATATATGAATATACCACAATAGTTTGTAAATGTAGCATAAAACAATTTACAAAAAACCGTGTTGTAATATACAAGTACGTACAGATATGAACCATTCTTAAGTAACCTAAACTTTTTAGCATATAACAGCAACGAAAATTAAAAATGTTGCCTTTTCTACTCTATGAGAACGGTTTTTTGACTACCAAAAAAATAGGCGTTGTCTTAGGTATAAAATGTTGTAGTGTATTAATTAATTTTAAAGTTAAATAAACTAAATTATTTGAAACTTAAAAATTATTAAATTAGAATAAGAAAACAAATTAGTTTAAGGGCATATTTGTCCTTTAAAAATAATATAATTTCTCTCTCTTTTCTTATATCAAATAATACAACACATACTTTTTGCATCTTTTTCTTTTTTCACATTATTTCCCACTTTTTTTCTCTCATATAGTATATTTAGATGAGAAGTTTTTCTGAAATAATGTAATTTTCTTCAAAAATTCAAAACCTTCAATGTAGTTTATAGAATGTTCAAAATAAAGAGATTTTATGCAAATATTTTGTCAAAACTAAATTTAGCGAATTTCAAATACGATATATAATCTAAAAAATTCAAAATCCTTCTCTACTTTAAGAAATATGAATGATGATCCATATTATTTTTTCAAGTTTATAATTTTAACCATTATATAAAAATTGCTCAATTTAAAAGTCCAATTCATTTATGTAAACAACACAATTTAGAAATGAAATGAATTTAATTGAAATATTTAAATTGTCTATAATTCTTAAAATTTCTAACTATCTCATCCAAACCTACTCTTAAGTTGGACGAACTTCTGTTTATATTTGTTGTTTAAAAAATATTAAAAAAAACTACTATTTAAAAAAAATGCAAATGTTGATACTTGTTGTTTATACTTGTTGTTCGATAACCTTTATTCAACTTCAACCTTCCCGGATCATTACAACGCATTCTAGACGTGTTAGTGGGGACAAACTCTTTTATGGTAAAATGCAAATGTTGATCGTTACATTCGTACTTATTATAACTAATAACTTTAAAAGAACTATGAAAATAAAATCATAAAAATTGACATGAAATTTTCCTGCGGAATTTCCTAAGGATAAAACACTCATAAACTTTGCTGCGGAATTTCCTGCGGAATTTGCGATGGAATTTGCTTCGGAAACATGCCGCAGATAAATCATATGGAAAAAGATGAACCTTGCTGCGGAAAGATAGTCGTATGTAAATCCGCAGCAAAAG
>PGTU02009091.1:0-11687 GCA_002896215.2 Cicer echinospermum
TTGCAAAAGGTGTTGAAGAGTTTATAACAAAGGCAATAAGTCGTAATCAGTTTGTAGAAGATGTGGCATCAGATGTCCTTGTCACAATTGTATGTGTAGCGGTGTATTGTCTGTAAGTGAAGTCAAACTTCACTTGTATAGGTTGGGGTTCCAACCAAATTATTGGTATTGGACTCAACATGGTGAAGAAGCTCCACATGTTGACCCAGAAAATGTTCCAAGTAGTAGTGGAATATTTGATAACGATGATCCATTTACGTAATGCAACATATGGTCGATGATGCATTTGGTCCAACTTTATGACTTCCAAAATATGGGTGATGAGGGCAACGAGAAGAGATTAATGAAGAGCCTCCAAATGAGGATGCTCAAGACTTTTATGATTTGTTAACTGCTGCAAACAAACCCTTATATGAGGGGCTTCTGATTCAAAAAACTTTCAATATGCGTGAAACTTTTAGCTTGCAAATAAAATTGGAATGTTCCGCAGAAATGTCTTGATTTCTTTGCAACCATGCTTGTAGATGTGTGACCTTTTAAGGATTCACTTCCAAAAAAATTTTACCAAGCGAAAAACTGGTGACAATCCTAGGATTGAAGTCTGAGAAAATTGATTGTTGTGTTAAAGGGTTGCATGTTGTACTACAAAGAGAATAGTGCAGATATAGAGTGTAGGTTTTGTCATGAACCCCGATATGTTCCTCGTAAGCCTGGGATAGGTAACACAAAGACATTCCAGTTAAGAGGATGTTCTATATGCCAAACACTCCTAGTTAAAAGATTGTATGCATCAACGGAAACTGCTGCCCAAATGAGATGGCATCAACATAATAGATCAAGTTCAGGCATTTTACGTCATCCATCTGATGGGGAAGCTTGGAATCATTTTGATGCAAGGTATCTAGACTTCGCAAATGAACCAAGATGTAAGAGCTTGGGTTATGTTCTGATGGCTTCACGCCATACATTCAGGCATCTTCATCCCCATATTCTTGTTGGCCTGTTGTTGTGACCCCGTATAATCTCCCGCCTGAAATGTGCATGACTAAACCATTCATGTTTTTGACTTGTCTCATACCTGGACCATCTAACCCAAAAGCAAACATTGATGTGTATTTACAACCATTAATAGACGAGCTTCAACAATTGTGGAGTGAAGGGGCTTTGACTTATTGATATTTCCATGAAACAAAACTTTGTAATGAGGGCAACCTTAATGTGGACAATTAACGATTTTCCTGCTTATGGCATGTTATCTGGATGGAGTACCCAAGGTAAGTTGGCATGTCCGGTGTGTATGGATGGGAAATAAGGCTTTTACTTTAAAATACGGTGGAAAAAATTCATGTTTGATTGTCACCGTCGTTTCTTACCTCATAAATCATCTTCCATTTAGAAGAAGTAAAAAAGGGTTCACTAAAAATAGGGTTGTGAAGGATGAACCTCCTCCAATATTGAATGGTGAAGAAGTTTGGGGTTTGGTTCACAATATTCCACGAGTGATAGATAATGCTCATACTAAATTGTCTGGATATGGAGTTAGCCATAATTGGACTAAACGAAGCATATTTGGGATCTTCCATATTGGAAAGATAATTTATTAAAGCATAATTTAGATGTCATGCACATAGAAAAAAACTTCTTTGATAATGTGTTTAACACTGTCATGAATGTTAAGAACAAGACTAAGGACAATGAAAAAGCACGAATGGACTTGGCCATCATTTGCCAACGTAGCGACCTGGAGTTGGTTCTACATAACAATGGAAAAAATGAAAAAACCTAAGGCAAATTATTGTCTTATGTCTAGTGAGGCAAAGAAAGTTTGTAAATGGATAAAGGAGCTTAAGATGCCAGATGGGTATGCGTCTAACTTGGCAAGATGTGCAGATGTTAATAGAGGACAAATGAATGGGATGAAAAGCCACGATTGTCATGTATTTATGGAGTGTTTGCTTCCATTTGCATTTAGTTCATTGCCTGACCATGTGTGGAAACCATTAAACAGAATTAGTCAATTCTTTAAGGGCCTGTGCAGCAATACCTTAAGACATGATGAATTGGTCAAATTGGGTGAAAATATTCCATTCATCATATGCAAACTTGAAAGAATCTTTCCACCAGGATTCTTTGATTCAATGGAGCATCTTCCAATTCACCTCCCGTATGAGGCAAAACTTGGTGGTCCAGTTCAATATCGATGGATGTATCCATTTGAAAGGTAATTTATATTCACCTTTAACGGGTTCATTTTTTTTTCTAAATATTTTCCACTTTTATTAAGTTATTGCTCTCACTTTTCCAGAATGATGGGTGATTTTAAGCGCACAGTGAAAACAAGGCTAGAGTGGAAGGCTCAATATGTATGTCATACTTACATCGAGAGACAACATATTTTTGTTCCCACTATTTCAAAACAATCTCTTTGTTTAATAGAGACCAACGTAATGAAGGTGCAAAATTAAATGATGTTGTCACAACAACACTGTCAATTAGCAATCAATTAGGACGTCCTAGTGGGAAGGCCCAAACACATTGGTTGAGTGATGCTGAAAGAAGGTCTGCTCATGTACACATCCTCATCAATTGCAACGAGGTCAAGCCATATATTGAGTAAGTAGTATGTAAGCACACACCCCACATAATTACCAAATACATGTAATAACAATTCTCTCATTATTGACAGCGCCTTTTTGCACTCTAATTCCATTCTTGAAGAAGATCCTATATCTCAAACTCGTATACATGGAGAATTCCCAGAATGGTTTCGTGCGTATGTAAGTGCTTTATTGAAGTTTGTTGCAAATAAATTAGAACTTCTCACCTAACTATTGTGAATATCATGTTTGTATAGGCCATTGACAAGGAAAATGGCGTGACTGACCCTAACTTGTTATCATTAGCTTGGGGTCCTAACTCAATGGTTAAAACTTGGCACAAGTATTACATTAATGGGTACAAATTTCACACAAAAGCTTGGTCTCAGGGTAAGAAAACCATAAATAGTGGAGTTTATGTGAAAGGGGTTACTGGAGGAGGGGAAGATGATTTCTATGGAGTCATCCAACATATCTTCGAGTTGGAGTATTACAAATTGCCTCACAAAGTAGCCTTGTTTTATTGCCAATGGTTTGATCCTAGACGGAACAGAGGAACCAAAGTTCATCCACAATATGATATTGTAGATATCAAGATGAATCGAAAAATATGATCTCTATGATCCCTTCATAATTGCACAAAAGCTAGACAGGTGTATTATGTACCCTATCCTGAAATGTGAACTGATAAGCGTCACTGGGCTGCAGTTATCAAAACAAAGCCTATGGGTCATGTAGAGGTGGATGGAGCCGATGAGGACATGCCATATCAAGATGAAGATATGGCACATGTCGAACAATTAACTGAAATTGAAGAAATGGTTGGCTTGCATGATGAAACACATAGCGATGAAGAAGTCAATGTAACGTTTGATCCAAATATTCCAATTGATAATGATAGTGATATGGATGATGAAGATGGGATGATTTTTCAATTGACATTTGAATTTTTAGTAAGTATAAATAGTAGTTGATTGTTTGTATAAATCTTCATATTCTACCTTTGATATATTAGTTTTAGATTCAAGTTCTTTAATGTTGTAGAGTTGATAATCTTGAATTGTGTTTACTATTGTGTGTGCTAATTGTTTTTATTTATGTTATTTTTTATAGATGACTCCAAAAAAAAAGATTAGACTCAAGCTTCCTTTGAAGAAAATCGCATGATTTTACCGCATAAGGTAACTCAAGCAGCTCAGCAGGTACAAGCAACAATTGATCATTTTCCACTTGATGCCAATGCACTACACCAACCTCACAATATGTGTGACATCCCACCCAAACAACATGTTAAGCCTCCTACCAACAAGCTGCAGTGCTTCCACTCCCACCTAATAAGGTGCATCAATCTGAACCAATTATAGTGATGATGCCCACACCAAATTTTGTCCCAAAAGACAACATTTCCCCGACTGTTGAGTGTTCACCGTCACAACCATTAACATCAGTTGCTTCACGACATACTTCAATTTCCGCTAATCCACCACCTTCAATACCGCTTGATATTGGTAATAAGACTCAAGGGTCAAGATGTGCAGATTCTAGTCATGGGGTTGCGCCTGATGGAGAACAATGATATGGCCAGATGGTCGAGGGTATGTAACTACATAAGGATTAACTTTTCATTACTACATAAGGATTATGGTTCATTTGAAGTTATTTTTTTTTTAAATTGTTTGCAGGTGGTTACCGTGTAGGGTGGCCTCCAAGGCCCTCACCTCAGTCATTACATCACAATATGTTGATCCGTATCCTAGCTGGGGAGCAATCCCAGAATTAACTTTGAACGTTGGTTCGACAAATTTGGTGTAAGATTAAGTTATATATCTTGTTAATGAGTTTGAACTATTGTGTGGATGCTAATTGCAACATTATAATTTATTTGTAATGTAATGTTGCAGGAGAAAGTTGCTTGGTTGCCTGAGCACAATTTTCAGATTAAGAATATCTTCAATACAAAAGGATCAATGCGTCTTTCTGATATGTTGATGCAAGTGAGAAAGAAGCGTAAGTGTCCAACATGGATGGGAGAAACTGTTTGGAATGATCTTGAGAAGATATGGATGGATCCGTCGTTTAAGAAGATATCAAATCAAGCTAAGAAAAATCGTGCTTCTTCTAAACGAGGAGCTGTCCATACTGGTGGATCTATATCCATTGCTGAACATACCATTCGATTGGTACACTTTTTATATTAAGGACATACCTACTATTTGCTATTTTTATTGTTTTGTTGTGTTGTTGTTTCAAAATGCATAGAGTTATTTTGCTGAAATATTTTTTTGTTTTCCTTTGTTGCTGAAATGTGACTCACGGTTATGTTGTTTTTTATTTTTTGTAAGGCTGAAGAGTTAGGTAGAGACCCCACATTGGATGAGGTCTTTTTAAAAACTCACACTAAGAAGAAGGACAACTCTTGGGTTGATGAAAGAGCACAAAAAACATATGTAAGAAATATTAAATCATTCATTCATTCTTTCACTTGTATTTCTTGGAAAAGTAATTTGATTATGTTAAATCATTTTCTATTTGAGTAGGAAACATATCAAGGTAAGTTGCAACAAGCTTCCAAAAATGGGGAAGCGTCTAGTAGTTGTAGCCAAGTGGTTAATGCGGAAGCTCGCTTAGACATGTGGGTCCAATCTGTTGGGGGAAGAATAAAGGGAGGATCTATGGTGCTGGAGATAGATCCTCACTTTATAGACCAGGTGTCGCAAGTCTAGTCCCAGATTCTCGTCCATCTAGAGGTTGTGTCAATGTCTTGTCTCAACACTCTACCGAGATAGCTGCACAGATAGCAGCATTTGAGGAGCGAGCAAAAGCGGCAGAACACGAGGCACGAGAGGCGCGTAAGGAGCTAAGGAAAGCAGAGCAACGTCGACAAGAGGATGAGCAACGCACTAAAGAGCTCCAGATACAGCTAGCAACATTGGCAAAAAGTGTTGCTTCCATACAGGCTGAGTCATCTCGTCGTCGTCGTCATCCAGATTATGACGAGGATGAGTCTAATGATGATGACGGCGAAGAGTAGTATTTATTTCATTGTTAGTTTCGTATAGTAGTACTTTGAAACTTATGGTAGTGACAATATGTATTTTGGTTATGTGTATTTTGAAACTTATGGTTATGTGTATTTTGAAATTTATGGTAGTGACAATGTGTAAGTTATGGTAGTGAGAATGTGTATTTTTGAAACTAATGGTAGTGCAAGTTGCCCTCATTTTGAAATTTGTGGCAGTCAGGAGGTGTAATTTGAAAATACTATTTAACATAATATTTTACTTTTGTTTTGACAATGATGTTTAATATGCTTACAATTAATTTTAAATATATATTCAAAAATACAGGAAACCGTAAAAAAACAAAAATAGAATTAAAATCATTTTTTCATTACCCACGGACAATTCATGGATAAAATTATCAATATTAAATATAAAATAGTAGACTTGTCACGGATGATCCGTGGGTAACGTAACCTACGGCTTTTCCGTCGATAACTATCTACTATTTTACCTACGGCAAATCTATGGGTAACGTTACCCACGGAGACTCAGTGGGTCATATTACCCACGGACAATCCCTAGGTAAGTGTGTCCTGCAGCTTGTCCGTCGGTTAAATATTTTCCTACGAGCGATTTATCTACGAACTCGTGTCTGTGGGTAATCCGTAGGTAAATTTACGTTACCTATGGATAGTCCGTGGGTAAAGGTAAAATTTGCCTTAGGTAATAACAGTTTTTCTTGTAGTGTCATTGGATTAACATTTAGGTCATTTTCGTCCTCCCTAAGTTTATTCTTGTCCAATTAGGGTTTTTAACCAATCTTGTGCAACCTATAGGTGTGTTTGTGTCATTGGATGAACATTTAGGTCATTTTCGTCCTCCCTATACTTATTCTTGTCCAATTAGGGTTTTTAACCAGTGTTGTGCATGCAATAAGTTCATTTGTGTCATTGGATTAACATTTAGGTCATTTTCGTCCTCCTTAGGTTTATTCTTGTCCAATTAGGGTTTTTTAACCAATCTTGTGCATCCAATATGTTCATTTGTGTCATTGGATTAACATTTAGGTCATTTTCGTCCTCCCTAGGTTTATTCTTGTCCAATTAGGGTTTTTAACCATCTTGTGCATCCTATAGGTGTGTGTGTCATTGGATGAACATTTAGGTCATTTTCGTACTCCCTATACTTATTCTTGTCTAATTAGGATTTTTTAACCAATCTTGTGTGCTTACAATAAGTTTAGTGTCATTGGATTCATTTAGGTCATTTTCGTTAACCTAGCCCTATGCTTATTCTCTGTGCTCCTAATTATTGATTTTTAACCAGACTCTTGTGCATCTTGTGCGTGCAATAAGTTCATTTGTGTCATTGGATTAACATTTAGGTCATTTTCGTCCTCCCTAGTTTTATTCTTGTCCAATTAGGTTTTTAACCAATCTTGTGCATCCAATAGGTGTGTTTGTGTCATTGGATGAACATTTAGGTCATTTTCGTCCTCCCTAGACTTATTCTTGTCCAATTAAGGGTTTTTAACCAATCTTGTGCATCCAATAAGTTCATTTGTGTCATTGGATGAACATTTAGGTCATTTTCGTCCTCCCTAGGCTTATTCTTGTCCAATTAGGGTTTTTTAACCAATCTTGTGCATCCAATAGGTGTGTTTGTGTCATTGGATGAACATTTAGGTCATTTTCGTCCTCCCTAGGCTTATTCTTGTCCAATTAGGGTTTTTAACCAATCTTGTGCATCCAATAAGTTCATTTGTGTCATTGGATTAACATTTAGGTCATTTTCGTCCTCCCTAGGCTTATTCTTGTCCAATTAGGGTTTTTAACCAATCTTGTGCATCCAATAAGTTCATTTGTGTCATAGGATGAACATTTAGGTCATTTTCGTCCTCCCTAGGCTGTCCATTCTTGTGCCAATTAGGGTTTTTAACCAATGTTGTGTGCATGCAATAAGATTGACAACAAAAACCTGAGTCCACGCTTTTGAAACCAATCGCATTGCAAATCATTGAATTAACTGTTTGAAAACACAGTGAACTCTAGATTTGACAAATCATTGAGTAATCGATTGAAGTTACTTTTAAATTAAGAAGTTTCCCAGCAATCGATTAGGAAATCGATTTATGCAGGTCGGGACATTTTTACTGAAAAGTGATTGTTTTAAAAGAATCGTTGCGTAAATCGAATAGCTTGTATAGTTTCAAGATTAAAGAAAACAAGACTCGCGAAAATCGATTGGGCAAATCGATTAGCATATGTTTTAACTTTAATTAAATCGATTGAGAATCGATTTAGTAGTTGGTTTTTCAGAAACTATATAAGATGTCTTCAATCCTTATTTCTCATAACTTGACATAACTTTCATAACTTTCTTAATTTCTCTTATGCTCTCAAAAACGGTTCATACAACAAAACTAAACAACTCATAATGTGATTACAGATTACAATCAGTTTGTTGGACAATCTAAGAGAAATATGATAATGTGCTCATGAACAAGGCTTGAATATCCAGATTTGTGAAGGCAACATTCACGTAAAAGATTTGAAGGACCTTTGTTTTACATCTTTTATCTTTCTGTAATAAATCTTTGAAACGAAATAGAACGATAGAAAAATCCAGCTAGGGAAAACTGGTGGCTACTTTCTTGGGTTGAGAGGTCTCAACAAGAAGAGCTGTACTTTGATTTTGTGTTAGGCTGGACGATGTCTACAAGGATCAAAGGGGTTGATAGGAAAAGCCAGCTAGAACTGTGGCTACTTCGTGGGTGAGAATGCCTCAACAAGAAAGAGTCGCACTGTGATTCTGTGATAGGGTTGACGGAGTAATCTACAAGGATCAGAGGGTATTCAATAGGGAAGAGATATTAAGATAGATAGTTTCAAGAAGGAAAACTGGACAATCTTGTAATTGATTCTTTTCTATTGAAGGAGAAGAAAATCTTGAAATCCGATTGGATTTTCAGACTGGACGTAGGTTGTTGCAGGACAACCGAACCAGATAAATTCTCTGTGTTTTCTTCTCTAACTCTCTCTCTTTAATTTCTATTATTGCTAACTTTGTATGCCTCAAAATTAAATTTCCGCTGTGCACTTGATGCTGATTAATTTGGTAACGTAAAACTGATATTATTTTCTGTGTTATTTCGAGGTCAAAGATACCAACACTCAAAGATGGTAAAAACCCTTATTAGACCAAGAATAAGGTATAGGGAGACGGAAATGACCTAATATGTCATCCAATGACACAAACCACCCTATTGGATGCTACAAGATTGTTAAAAACCCTAATTGACAAGAATAAACTAGGAGGACGAAAATGAACCTAAATGTTATTCCAATGACACAAATGAACTTATTGCACGCACAAGATTTGGTTAAAAAACCTTAATTGGACAAGAATAGGTTAGGAAGGACGAAAATGGACCAAAATGTCATTCCAATGACACAAACACACCTATAGGATGCATAAGATTGGTTAAAACCTATTTGGACAAGCATAAGGCTAGGGTTGACGAAAATGACCCAAATGTTAATCAATGACACAAATGAAACTTTATTGCATGCACAAGATTGGTTAAAAACCTTATTTGGACAAGAATAAGTCTAGAGGACGAAAATGACTAAATGTACATCCAATGGGGGAAAAACAACCCAAACCCCCCACCCCCCCCCCCCCACCCTTATTTGGGGAATGCACAAAGATTTTAAAAAAACCCTAATGCACTAGAATAACCTAGGGAGGACAAAAATGACCTAAATGTTAATCGAAATGACCCAAATGAACATTTTGGATGCACAGATTTGTAAAAAAACCATAATTGGACAAGAATAAGCCTAGGGAGGATGAACAGTCGACCTAAATGGTTAATCCAATACACAAATGAACTTTGCATGCACAAAATTGGTTAAGAACCTTAATTGGACAATAATAAGTCTAGGAGGGACGAAAATGACCTAAATGTTCATCCCAATTGACACAAACCACACCTATTGCATGCACAAGATGGTTAACTAATTGGACAAGAATAAACCTTAGGGAGCGACGAAAATGACCGAAATGTTAATCCAATGACACAAATGAAATATTGGATGGCACAAGATTGGTTAAAAACCCTAATTGGACAGAGAATAAACCTAAGGCAGGGACGAAAATGACCTAAAATGTTAATCCAATGACACAAATGAACTTATTGCATGCACAACATTTGGTTAAAAACCCTAATTGGACAAGAGATAAGTATTAAGCGAGACGAAACATGACCAAATGTTCAGTCAGACCACAAACACACCTATTAGGGATGCACAAGATTGAATAAAAAACCCTAATTGGACAATTCAATAAGCACTCTGCGTGAGGACAGACAATATTGACACTAAATGTTAATCCAATGACACAAATCAGAAGCATATTGGATGCACATAATTGGTTAAAAACCCTAATTGGACAACTATAAGCCTCGGTACGGACAAAATGACCTTAATATGTTACATCCGGTATGACACAAATGCAACTTATTTGGAAGCACAAGATTGTATTAAAAAATCCAAATTTGGACAAGAATAAGCCTTGGAGCGAGAAATGATCCTAAATGTTCTCTGCAAATGACACAAACTTAGAACTAATTGGGTAAGCACAAAGATGGTAAAAATCCTCATGAGACAAGAATAAGCCTTAGGGAGGACGAAGAATGATTCTATATGTTCTTCGCAATGACACAAACACACCATCTAGGATCGCACAAGATGAGTTAAAAAACCCTAATTGGACAAGAATAAGACCTAGGAGGACGAAAATGACCTAAATTGTTTAATCCAATGCATCAAACAAATGTAACATATGGATGCACAAAATTGTTAAAAACCTAATGACAAGAAGTAAGCCTATGGAGATCGAAAATGAGCCTACAATGTTAAATCCAATTATGAACAAATTGAACTTATTTCATGGCACAATAATTGGTAAAAACCCTTAATTGGACAATGCAATAAGCTGATAGGAGGCGAAAAAGGGACCTAAATGTTCATTCCAATACACAAACACATCCTATTGGATTCACAAGATTGTGTTAAAAACCCTAATTGTGCGAAAAGAAGTAACCTAGCGAGCGATGAAAATGAACCTAACATGTAATCCAATTACACAACTGAACACGTTATTGGATGCACAAGATTGGTTAAAAACCCCTAATTGGACAGATAATAAGCCTAGCGGCAGTCGACCACCAATGACCTAAATGTTTCCATCCATATGGACACAAAATGAATTGGATGCACAAGACTTGTTAAAGAACCCTAATTGGACAAGCAATCTAAGCCTAAGGCAGGACAAAAATGTACCTAAGATGTTATCCAATGACTACAAAACACGAACTATTGGTAAGCAAAGATGTTAAAAACCTATATTGACAAGAATAAGCTTGGGAGGACCGAAAATAAGACCATAAATGTTCATTCCCAATGACACAAACAGACACCTATAATGGCACAAATTGTTAAAAAACCCTTAATTGGACAATCGAATAAAGCCTTAAGGGATGACGACAAATGACCTACAATGTTAATCAAATTGCCACAAAGACACTTAATCGGATGCACAAGATCTGCGTTAAAAACCCTATTGGACAAGAATCTAAACCTGCAGGACGAAAATGACCAAATTTTCCATCCAATTGACACACAAACCTGAATCCTGTATGCGCATGCACAAATTTGGTTTTTTAAAACCCTTAATTTGACAGAGCAATAATATAGGATGACGAAAAGACTAAAATGTTCATCCAATGACACAACACACCTATAGGTTGCACAAGATTGGTTAAAAACCCTAATGTGGACAAGAATAAACTAGGAGGACTAAATGTTAATCCAATGACACAAATGAACATATTGGATGTACAAGATTGGTAAAAACCCTTAAATTGGGACAATAATAAGCCAAGGGAGGACGAAATGACCTAAAATTTCATTCCTATGACACAAATGAACTTTTGGATGGCACAAGGATTGGTTAAAAATTCTAATTGGACAAGAAATAAGCCTAGGAGGACGAAAGTCGACCTAAATGTTAATCCAATGACACA
>PGTU02009092.1:0-10656 GCA_002896215.2 Cicer echinospermum
ATTAGGGTATTACACACACTATTCATTTTAAAATATTTCTATTTAAATAGTGAAAAATATATCCATTGATAATAATGTTGGAGATCTTGACATATAACAATAGTACAGTGAGCAATTTAGAAGATTTGTTCTATACATATTAGTTTTATTGGATGTTGTAGTACAATATGGACAATTGTAATGTACTAATCACATCATATAAATCATTTTCATGTTCTAGTGTCACGTCATTAGAGGAACAAACTTATTTCATTTAAGTTAGTCTTAAATGTTGACTTGTAGACTAGCGACATTGACTTTTCAAGATGATAGCTCTACTTAAAGAACTACTGCTTCATAGAAATTACACGGTCATTTATGTCATCGATAAATTTGACCTTTACCACAACATTGTGTAAAATATATGTTTTTGATTAAGACAAAGATCAACAAATATGATCAAAGCAACAAGCTCAAAAAGAAGTTCAAATATCTTCATTGATAAAACGTTAAATCCAAACATATTAGATGTTTAATGTAAAGGTAAATGATACAACCAATACTTCAAATACATGAGAACCATTCATATTTACATATGCATATAAAGTATTTTCAAAAGTCAAAATTACATTAACAAAGTCTTAAAACTAATATTTTTGACAAAATACTGAGGTGTATTCGAATACAACATAGTGTATTCGAATATAGATGCAAGTCAGAAGCAAAAGCTTCACATCTGTATTCGACTACGACCTGCTGTAGTCGAATACAAAGCAAGTCAGTAGCCAAAACCTTTGCATTTGTATTCGACTACGACTTTCTGTAGTCGAATACAAAACAAGTTAGTAGCCAAAACTTTTACATCTGTATTCGACTACGTCCTTCTGTAATCGAATACAAAGCAAGTCAGTGGCAAAAATCACGAATTTGTATTCGACTACATAAAGGATGTATTCGAATACAAGGTGCAAATTTTGAATAAATTTGAACGTTACAAATAGGTGTATTCGAATACATACATCCTGTATTCGAATACAACTGGAAGCAATACAATTTTTCAAATCTGAAATGGTTCTAGGTCATTGTATTTGTTCATCAAACCTCTTGGATCAATGGCCACGAATCTAAAGAGATGTTTATGGAGTATAAATACACCATAACTTCAGATCAAAGAAACAACAATCCTTGGAATCAAACCTTGAACAACTTTGAACAAAATTCTGATTTTTACAAAGTACTTGCATTTCACTTTCATATCATTTAGAAAAGTTCTCAAAGTACTTGAAGTTTTATTGGATTGAAATCATTATACCTCTCTTATATCCTTATTCCAAATCATATTGTATCACTTGTAAAAGTAAGTAGTACTTTCTTAAATTAGCTTAATCTAAGATAGTGGTGTGTTATCTTAAAGTATTGTTAGAAGTTTGTAGCAAAAAATCCTAGGGTGGGAATTGTACATTTTCTGACAACAAGTGGATTAATCTCTTGTGGTGTGCAAGAGGACTGGATGTACCCTTGGTCATAAGAAGAACCAGGATAATTCTATTGTGTTCTTTATTTTTCGGCCATTTATATTTTTACATACATCAATCCTAAATTCAAAAATAATCCACTAAAACTCTAAAAACCAAAAAATCTCCTAACACCTAATTCACCCCCCGCCCCCCCCCCCCCCCTTTAGGCGTACCTCTTTTCTTACACATTGACTTTTTAAGATGATCCATTCAGATTTACAAAAGTCTTGATTCATAGTTGACTTTTGTTAGAGATAGACAATTATAATTGGGCTCTCTGCTTTGTGATTAGAGAATTCTTCATTGACTTATATTTCTCTGTCTTTAGCTCTTTGACTCAAAATGTAGATTATCATATATTTTTTTTCAACTCTTCTTATTGTGATATCATGCCTTACTCTATTAGTAAACATAATTATTGGTTCATTAAGTATTAATATTATGTGTTAAAAACTTTTAGATTATTATCTTTAACTTACTCACAATTTATTTTACCTTAAAATAGATAGACATTAATATAAATATTTATCTTCTAACTTAATTTGCACACGTAGAAAATAGTTAATAGATAATTGTTTTTATTGTTTTTGTTATTATCAAAATATCAATCAGAAAACTATAGTTAAAACCACTTTTGCACTAACAACACTGGCCTAAGAAAAACAATGAACCCTATATATTTGTAGTGATCTTGGACCTATTTGAAAAAAGTCACAACAATTTTATACATATTGCTCAATTTCTAAAGAACAATAGTCAGTTACAGGTGACAAAACTCTTAATGGTAAATCTTACCAAACTAAATCAAAAGGGATCTCAATGCAAGGACTCACAAATGTGATGCACCTTGTAGTTTAGACATGCACAAAGGGTGTAGGCCAAATTACATGTGCTTTGTTTTAGTGGACTTGCGATTTTCAGGTGGATATGTCCTTTATTGTGACTCAATTGCAAGTTCAGATATTGAAAGGTGTAACCAAACCTTTCTACAGAATGATAGTGAAACAATGGCAGAAAAGGTGTTGTCGTTGGCCAAAGCATTGTGTGTTTTTGAGTCATGAACATTTTGTCTATAATATAAAATGGTTTGGGGATCGAGTGTGTTGTAATTAACCTTCAGTAAGGCTGAATTATTGATGAATTGAAATTGCACAAAATCAGAAAGATTGAGAACTTGCATAATTTGTAAAACATAAAATTGTAAAGCTTGCAGACACAAATTGGTAACCCAATTTAGAGATAAACTCTTACATCTCGAGAACTGATTCCGACTTTAAAGATCACTATATGATGTATGAATTACAGTTTTTATTCATCAATGACTGAATGATGAACTCAATAACATTCTCTATCTTTTCTTTCACTCAAGTGCTCCTCTTCTGCATGTGTTTCCTTTCATTTAATGTTGAGTGTTCAACTTAATCAATCTACTCAAACATATCCTAGACCTTTAAATTTATAATCCAATACAATGAGAAGAAGTTCGTTATAACTAACTATGGAAGTGGAAGTGCAAGTGTGTCTCAGATCAGTAACAACTTGGAGTTAGTTAGTTATAACTAAATTTAGTTATGACAATGTTAGTTATAGTTACTTAAAAAATTTGTATTTAAGTACTACAGCTGAAAATGCATTGTGTAAGTTGTAATGTGTTGTTACAAATGGTAATTGCTGATTGAGAGTAAGACATATGCAATTTGAGATTCATAGAAATTCAGAGAAAGAAGATTAAGGGAGAGAAAGAAAGATTGAGCGAAAAGGCTAGTATTGTTGGTTTAGAAACAATGATAGATACTAGGAGATCAATCTTGAGAAGACCTTAATCTTGTAAAGTTCAATCATTAATAGTGGATTAATCTTGCTTGTTCGCTTGTGACGTAGGTCTCATCAATTGAGACTGAACACGTAAATTCTAGGTGCTATTCTTCTCTTATCCCTCTTTAATTTTCGTTTAATTTGATTGAGAAAACTGGTTTTCAAAACTGTAGAAAGGAGAACGATAAACAATCTCCGTTTTCTGGTTTCCTGATTTTGTTTTTTCTCTGCAATTGTTTTTTTCTTCTATTTTGTTGGTTAGCTGTTGGTTAAATGATCCTCAATATTAGTTTTTACATGTGGCTGCTCGTCTGTGGGAAAAGCGGAGCAAGTGTGTTTGGAACCATAAGAAATGTTATGAATTGGACACAAATCAATGGATCAATGTTTGGTCTATGGAAAACAAAAATGCATGATGTTCTGGTACAACAAGGTTTTGTGAACGCATTAAAGAGTGAGTCAGCTCTTCCAACAACAATGATTGCACGAGTAAAGGACGAATTGATTGAAAAAGCAAAGAGCATTATCATCTTGTGTCTTGGAGACAAAGCTTTGAGGGAAGTTGCAAGGGAATCCAACAAAGGGAAACCTTAATGAGCCTTTAAACTTGAATTTCTCTACATGAACTAAATCAGTTTTTCAAAAAATAGGGCTTTTCTTCTTGAAATAGCAGGTTGTTCCTCTTTTTTAAAAATGGTATGAAAGAGAAAATCATGTCAACGAGTCCAACCCCTTTTGTTTGATTTTTTACACAAGACACTTCCCTTGGAATAACAAAAAGTAGATTTAGAGAATTTAGAGCGGATAAGCCTAGATGATGAAGAAAGTTCAATTAAAAACACTTCCAAGGATACTTATTATGATTTGGACAGAGAACAACAATTACTCTTTGAAGAAACGCATGCCTCCATCCGGACAAGGAAGCTATGGAACAGACTTGAGGATCAAAGAAATGATAATCATGCTGAAAGTTTGAATGTGACCAGAAGGAAGAACTGACAAGAAAGGATCAAAGGCAAAATAGCATAGGTCCCAACTCCAAAATCTAAATCTCGAAGGGAAGTAATGGTTGGATTTTGATCCTTTGATTTCCTAATTTTGACATCAATTCACAATTCAAAAATAATCATCACTTAATATGATAAATCTAATATTTCAAAATTGCAGCAGATTTCAGGAACCTAATCCAACCACCACACACTTGTATCAAATTGCTTGGAACACAAGAAATCAACAAAAGTTGAAATTCTGCTATGTAAATCGATTGGGAAATCGAATTTCATCAAAAGGGTGTAAGGAAATCTTAACGTGTTTGTAAATGTGAATTTCGATTAGGCATCGATTTAGCTTAATTAAAAATGAAACTTGCAGCAGTCAGTAGCCCTCGATGATTTGAACGAGTAACTCGATTGGGAAATCGATTGCAACATTTCCACAAATGCAAACGCTGATGGTATACACATCGATTGATAACATCGATTGGATGAGTCACAGTGACACTCCAGCAGCTGAGGAATTTCGTATTGGCAAATCGATTGACGAAGTATCATTTGAAAAATAACCTCAACCTGTGACAAATAAAATCGATTGGACCAATCTATTGTTGTTTATTTCAATTTTGATAAAGTTTGGTTGCAATCGATTGGGAAATCGATTGAACTAAACACCAGGTAAGAACTTTTCAGGAAACATGCCTACCAAAGCGACTTGACAAGTCGATGACCATCAAATAACTGAGTCACTGTTTTAAGAATTAAATCGATCTGGCAAATGATTGACATTAAAACTGAGTCACTGTTTTGAATCCAATCGTTGACGAATCGATTGACATCGATTGACATCAAAAAACTGAGCCACTGTTTTGAACACAATCGATTGGCAAATCGATTGAAATAAACTTTTTGAAAACACAGTGAACTCTGAGATTGTGACCAAATCGACTCTGTGTTTTTTATACATCGACTCTGAGATTTGGAAAATCGATTAAGTAATCGATTGACATTACTTTTATTGAAACAGTTTCCCAGAAATCGATTAGGAAATCGATTTATGCAAGTCTGGACATGTTCTACTGAAAAGTGTTGTTTTTAAAGAATCGATTGGTAAATCGATTAGCTTGTATAGTTTCAAGATTAAAGAAAAACAAGACTCGCGATAATCGATTGGCAAATCGATTTAGCACCTTTTATAACTTTACAAAATCGATTGGGAAATCGATTGCGTAGTTGGTTTTTCAGAAACTATATAAGATGTCTTTCAATCTTTATTCTAATAACTTTTCCATAACATTTCATAACTTTCATAATTTCTCATATGCTCTCAACAACGGTTCATAACAACAAACTAACAACTTCTAATTGTGATTACAGATCTCAATACAGTTTGTTGACAATTCTACAGAGAAATGATAATGTGTCTATGAACAATCCATGAATATATCCAGATTCGTGAGGAGCAACATTCATAAATATTGAGACCCTGTTGTTTTACTCTTTGTATTTATTCATTCTGTAATAAATCTTTGACCCAAACGACAACGTTGAAATCATCCAGCTAGAAACTGGTGGCTACTTTCTTGGGTGAGAGGTCTCAACAAAGGAAAAGTCGTACTTTTGATTTTGTGTTTAGGCTGCCGATTGCTACAAGATCAAAGGGTTGATAGAAAAGCCAGCTAGAAACCTGGTGGCTACTTCTTGGGTGAAGAGTGCTCAAAACAAGAAAGAGTTCGGCCTGTGATTCTGTGATAGGTTGACGAGTTCTACAAGGATCAGGGGTATTCAATAGGAAGGAGATCATTAAGATAGATAGGTTTCAGGGAGGAAACTGGACAATCTGTAATTGATTCTTTCTATTGAAGGAGAAGAAAAATCTGAAATCGATTGGATTTCAGGACTGGACGTAGGTTGTTGTGGACACCGAACCAGGATAAATCTCTGTGTCTTCTTCTCTAACTCTCTCTCTTTAATTTCTCTATATTGCTAACTTTGCATGCCTCAAAATTTAAATTCCGCTGTGCACTTGATGTCTGATTAATTTTGTAACGTAAACTGATTATATTTTCTGTTTATTGCGACAGGTCATTGATACCAACAATTGGTATCAGAGCCAACTTCTTGAGAGGTAACACGTTTATAGAAGATGGCCTCGACTTGACGATTCTGGGAGAAGGCGCTCTCGTTAGCACGACCACCAGCTTTCAACGGTACAGAGCTACATGTACTGGAAGCAAGAATGCTCATATTCCTGGAAGCAGTGGCATTGACTCCCTGATGCTGTGGCGAACGTCCCATATATCCCCAAGATTGCAGAACGATGATTATGATTTTAAGCCTAGAGCCCGACTGTCCGATGAAGACAAAAAGAAGGTTGGTTCAATGCGAAGGCGAAAGAACATAATCACATCAGCCGTATGTGCAGAAGAGTTCTTTAGAGTATCCAATTGCAAGTCAGCAAAAGAGAATGGGGACATCCTCCAAGAGATACGCATGAAGGTACTAATTGATCGTTAAGAGAGCTCGCGTGTTATACGCTCATGGCACGAATATGAATTATTTAGCATGAAGAAAGAGAGTCAATCAGTGATTTGCAACAAGATTCACACAATTGTCACCAACCTGCATGCACTAGGAAAATATGTGGATAACGAACAGCAGATTGGAAGATTATGAGATGCTTAACCAGAGAATGGCAGCCCAAGATTACCGCAATAGCTGAGTCTAAGGATCTAGCGAAGATGAGAAAGCAATTTATTTTGGTAATGAGGGAACATGAAATTGGAATTACACATCGGCTGGACGAATCAGAAATGGAAGCCAGGAAAAAGAAAGGTTTGTCTCTGAAGGTTTAAGCAAATCAATCTAAACCTGAATCCGATAGCTTACTCAGATGGATCCAGCAGTGAAAATGAAGAAAACTGAAATGAATCACTTGTCAAGAATTTAAGAAGTTTCTGAAGAAGAAAGATAACAAATTCAGAAAACCATCAGCTCTAAGACTAGTGACATCAAGACAGTTTCATGCTATGAATGTGGTAGCAGATTGGTCACACATAAAGTCGGAATGCTACAAACTGAACAAATAGAGCTAGTACAAAATCAATAGGCTAAGGAACCAGTCACCAAACCCAAAGAGCATATATTGGCATGGAGTGGATCAACGATAACGATGAGTCCTCTGCCTCTTCGATGAAGAAGAAGTGAATTTATGTCTCATGGCTCACATCATTCAGAATCTGACAGTGAGGTTAGTTCGCCGCAATTTAAATCAAACATATGATGAATTACAAGAAGCTTTCAATGAATTGCATGATGAGTATGTGAAATCCATAAAACAGTTGTTAAGCACAAAGAAAATGCTTTGAACAAATGAATGTTGAGCATAAAGAAATTGAAAATTTATGTGAACAACTGAAAAGGATTCACAAGAAAATTGCAAAGTGCATTGAACTTGAAAATACAGTTGCATCATTAAAATCTGATTTATTAAATTTTGCATAATAGTAAAGATAAGCTAAATGTCATACTTAGCAATCAAGACATGTTCATGAAAAATCTGGTTTAGGATATACACCAAATATGCATGTCAAAGAAAAAATAAAAACAGATTCTGGTATTGGGTATATGCAAACCAGAAATGTCAAACAATGGTCACAAAACTGCTATTGCTAAGAGTATGTATGACATCCTTTACTAAACCAAACAAATATTCATCCTTTGATGGCAAATGATCATTTCTGTTGTAGAAAGGGACATTTTGTGTCTAATTGCAATATTTAAAAAATTAGCCAATCAAGGATGGAAGCAAGTTTGGATAGCAAAAGAATCTGTGTTTTAAGACTGACCCCCAGGACACCAATCTGATTGGGTACCTTAGATCCAAAAATTAATTATGTTTTGGCAGGGTTACTTGACATCCACCAAGCAAGATTGATATTTGAAAAGTGGATGCTCAAGACACGTGGAAATGAGACAAGTATGAGAATCTTGTCATTAACCATTAAATGATAGATTAAATCTAGAAAAGATTGGTCAACCAAGTTGTATTGATAAAAAGGAAGAAGAGTCAATGGCAGTTAATCAGAAGTTGTTTTTGTTTAAATCGATTGATTAATCGATTTCGAGTTTGGTCTTTGTTTTGTTTATAAAATCGATTTGGAAATCGATTTGGTTAGCCCAGAGCTTCAGAGTTTTGGCAAAATTTCTGTAAAAATCCGAGCATCGATTTGGAAACTCGATTGATTTCGTGTTCAGTATTATGACATTTGGGACAATCGATTTGACATCGATTCAGTAAAACGGAAAATCGATTTGGGGAATCGGATTTTGGAAAATGACCGTTGCGACCTTTTTTACTAGCGTTGGCCATCATAATTACACATTCGATTAAGGATTCGGTGTAACGGTAACAATGCGATTTGCAATCGATTGACAAGGGTAAGTATAAAAGTTACAGGACAAAATCGATTTCTCATCTCAAGGTTCTCAGAGTCCAGATTTCTAGATTTCAGTTTTTCTCTCTATCTGCTTCACTTTTCTGTCTCTGCATCTGATCTGCATTCTTATCTGAACTCTACTTACTCATACTCCTGTTTGCGACCCATGGCTCGTGTGAACAAACCCAGCACATACACCTTCACCTCTTCATCTCACCAGTGAAACTCCTCACCCCCACTCTAACAAAGAGGGTTCCGATTCCAACTCACAAGATTCTTGCCAAAGACAAGGGCAAGGTCCTGTCCTATTCCAGAAAAGATCAAGAAGGGAAGGAACCCCAAAGTGAGAAGTTGTTGGCTGATGCTATGAAAGAGATTTCCAAGAAGAAAAAGAAGCGGTTACACACCCCTAGCTAAGGAAAACTCCAGCACCTAAGATAAGGATGTAGAAGTTTACCCATTCCAAGCAGAGTTTCCTTAAACGGAAAATTCATGAACGGCGAACCATTGGACTTTTTGGTTTCTTTGGATACAGAAGGCTTCACATTCAAGATCATCTGAGATTTCATTGGTCTTGAAGGTTTTCTTTCATCTACCTTGGACAGCTATCCGAAACTGAATACGTGAATTTTACGCAAATTTCAAGCTCAACTGATGACTGGATTCAAAACTCGTCAGGTTAAAGGTAAAGTTTATCAATGTCTTTTGGAAGATTTTGCTAGTTTACAGGATTGCCATTTCCAGCGGACTCATATAGCGGCAGTTCTGATGCGGAATGCAGCTGACGAGGATGGGAAGCATGCGGACCAGGCACATTCGGCAGTGAAAGATTATTAATGATTGATGGCTTTTGTTGGAAACCATCTCATTGCCATATTGGTCGATGAAGGTACAGCAACGCAATGCTCATGTATACATTAACAAGAATGCTTGTACCTCGATCAGGAAATCACGCGGTTGTTCAGAAGCTTGATATTATACTGTTATGGGGATTGTCCAAGGAACTTAAGATGAGTTGGACATGGATTATGCTAAGGCACATGTTAGAAGCTTCACACAGTAAGCTCATGTTGCCTTATCCGCAGTTGGTTACAAAGGTTCTCAAGCACTTCAAGGTATCGTTTTTGAATGAAGAATCTGCAAAGACAACACTCATCTTCGGTGAAGCAATTGTGAATCAGATGAAATTGAAGAAAGTAGATAATATTTGGATTAGACCAATGCCAAATGTTGAACCAACTCCTCCACAAGCCTCTGAATCAGCAGCTGAGACTCCTGCATATGTTGCAAAACTGATGGAATTTATGGCAGCTCAGTTGGAACACAACGCCAAAATACTAGAGTCTAATGCAAGGATGGAAGCTACTTTGACATCTATCCAAACATCCCTGAAATCAGTTGTTCAGGATGTTGCTGCAATTCAAGCGCACCTAGGTCTCAAGCTATCTTTTGAAGATATAGCGCATATTGGTCGACAAGCAACTAAGGAACCACAACCAGATCCTCTAGATCGGTCTGCGACTCACGGTGAGGAGACACCTGCTGAGGATAATACAGCGGTCTCTACCTCTCCCCTGGATGATAGTGAGAACCAGCCCACTTTAGGAGATTAGATGGTCGTTCCTTATTTGTGATGTCTTATTTTGTTTGTTTTTTTGCTGCTTTGCTGTTTTATAGTTTATTAATAATATATATGTATGAGCAAATTTATTAATTGATTATCATATAAATATTGCCATACTACATCTGTTGCATATCTGCTTGATTGATCTGATGCATTGCACATGTTGTTTACATTCAGTTATCTTAATCAACTGTTATGCTCAGTAATTGCTCTGATATTTTTTTTCTGATCTGATATACAAGTTATATGATTTCATTTCCTATGCTTATGTTCTTTAACATAGGGGGAGG
>PGTU02009095.1:0-14492 GCA_002896215.2 Cicer echinospermum
GTTCTTTTGTGTCATTGGATGAGCATTTAGGTCATTTTCGTCCTCCATAGGCTTATTCTTGTCCAATTAGTGTTTTTTAACCAATCTTGTGCATCCAATCAATTCATTTGAGTCATTGGATGAACATTTAGGTCATTTGCCAATCGATTGTACACATCACAAAGTAAAACTGATTGAAACCAATCGATTGATCAAGTCACAGTGAGAATCCAATTTCTAGGGTAATCGATTGGCAAATCGATTGCTTTAGATAATATTTGAAAAATAACTTGACCTGTGACAAACACAATCGATTGGACAATCTATTGTCATAATTTCAATCATGTTAAGTTTGGTGGCAATCGATTGGGAAATCGATTGAACTAAATATCAGGTAAGAACTTTTCAGGAAAATACAAACAAATCGATTGACACTTCGATTAACATCAAAATAGCTAAGTCACTGTCTTGACCACAATCGATTGGCAAATCGATTGAAAGAACCTTTTTTGAAAACACAGTGAACTTTGAGCTTGTGGCCAAAATCGATTCTAAGTATTTGTAAATCGATTATGAGACTTAATAAATCGATTAAGTAATCGATTAGTGTGATTTTTACTTTGAACAAAACACCTGCAATCGATTATGAAATCGATGCATATAAGTCTGAACATAATTTACTGAAAAGAGTTTGTTTAAAGAATCGATTGGCAAATCGATTGGCTTATGTAGTTTCAAGATTCAAGAAAAACAAGACCCGCGATAATCGATTGGCAAATCGATTAGACCTGTTTTATAACTTCAATGAATCGATTGGCAAATCGATTTATTAGTTGTTTTTCAGAAACTATATAAACTATTTTCAATCATACTCTCATTAACACTCATAAACTCTCATTAACACAATACAACACATTGTTAACATTCTAATATTGCTTTTTCAGATCAAAAGCCAAAAAGATTAACCATAATCATTGAGAGAGCTGAAAAAGTATTTTTAAGAGAAAAGACAATGTTCTCATAAATTCTGTTGATTATTATGACTCGAAATAATCAGAATGTATCAGTTCTTTAAGAAATTAAATCAATTTTTTACACACAGCGGAATTAAATTGCGGCATACAAGATTAGCAATTACAAGTAGATGGATAAGAGATTAACCAAGATGCATGCGAGTAAAATTTCCAGTTTAAACAATATTACCTAACACAGAATATGTTTAACATGCATCTAATATTAATCACACATACAAATATTGCAAGATAGAAAATTAAAGGAGTTAAGGGTTAGAGAAAGATTGCACCAAGAATTTATCATATGATGTATGAACATTGTATGTTTGTTAATTATGTCAAAACTAGGATTAAGAGGACTAAAGTCCAACAATTCCCCCCCTTTTGCATAAGTGACAATCATACAATTTTAACTTGAGCATTTCAAGACATAACATTAACAACATTTCATAGCATCATATATGTACCATTATTGGATCATAAAACACAGTGTATCAGATCAGAGCATAACAGTACAAATGCTATTTATCAAAATCAGAGTATTATTACATTATTATTATCAGAGCAAAAAACATCAGAGTGTAAAAACAATGCAACAACAAAACAATGCAACAACAAGCATTATCAAGTTATAATTTTTCTCCCCTTTGTCAGTTAAGGCAAAAAGGCAGAAAAACATTCCTCCCCTATGTTAAAGAACATAAGCATTGGGGTGTTGAAAATCATATAACATTGTATATCAGAGCCATGAATCATGTGTATCAGATCAAAAGACAATCATAGCAGTTAATGAGCATATCAAATGATTAAGATAAATGAAATTTCAGAGATAAATGAAATAAAAGTTTGAATTCAGTATAGATCAAATGAGTACAACAAGTCATAGCAAAACAGCACAGATCCTAAAACTCCTAATCTCCTAGTCTAGGCTGGTCCTCACTATTATCTACGGGAGAGGTTGAGACCGCTGTATTACCCTCAGCAGGTGTCTCCTCAACGTGAGTCTCAGGGTGATCTAGGGGATCCGCGTTAGGTTCTTCTGTTGCTTGACGACCAATGTCTGCGATGTCTTCAAACGACAGCTTGATGCCTAAGTGTGCTTGAATCGCATCCACATCCTGAACAACCGAATTCATGGATGCCTGCAGAGTCCTTAAGTTAGCTTCCATTCTGGATTGTGATTCTAGCATCTTGGCATTGTGTGCCATTTGAGCTTCAATGAATTCCATTATTTTGGCAACAAAATCAGGAGTGGCTGGTGCAGTTGCAGGTTGAGGCTAAGGTTGTGGCTGAGGTTGTGCTGGTTCAACAGCAGCTTGAGGTCTTATCCATATTCCGTGTAACCTTTTCAATTGCATTTGATTCACAATTGATTCTCCAAATACCAAAGTGGTTTTTGCAGATTCTTCATTACCAAATGAAACCTTGAAATGTTTAAGAATCTTTGTGATCAGCTGTGGATAAGGTAACATACGCTTGCTCTGAGAAGCTTCCAGCTTGTGCCTTAGCACAATCCAAGTCCAACTCATCCTTAGCTCCTTAGATAAGCCCCATAACAGTAGTATGTCCAACTTCTGGACTACTGCATGGTTTCCTGATCTTGGTACAAGCATACGAGTAAGTGTGTACATCAACATCCTATGTTGTACCTTCATTTGACCAATGGGCAGTGAAATAGATTCAACGAACCCATCGATCATCAGGTCCTTTACTGCTGTATGCCTGTCAAGAGATTCTTCCCAACCTTCGTCAGCCGTATCAGCTTCCGAGCTGCCATCGATAGACTTGCCGTAAAATGGCAATCCTGACAAGGTAGAGAAATCATCAAAGGACATAGCAATCCTTTTTCCTTTAACTTGAGCAGTAAACCCTTCTTCAGTCAACTTGAAAGTAGAGTAAAATTCCCTTATCAGCCTTGGGTAACTATCAAGTGTAGATGAAAGAAAGCTCTCAAGTCCATGAAATCTGAGATGATTCTGTGAAACGTGAATTCAACAATATCAAAGTATGCAAAATCCATAGTTCTCGCCTCATGGATTTTTCTCTTTACAAAGTCTGCTGGTATAGAGGATTGTGCCTCCTTTTCCTTTGATGCGAGGACTTTCTTGGGAGGGGGTGAAGAATTAGGTTTCTTCTTCCTCTTTTGAGAAATTTCCTTCATGGCATCAGCCATGAATTTTTCTGTTGGGGGTTCCTTACGTTTCTTAGTCTTCTCTTGGATGGGTGCAGGAGCCTTGCCCTTGTCTTTGGCAAGAATTTTATGAGTGGGTATTGGTACTCTCTTTGTTAGAGTGGGTGGGGGTGAAGGTGTTTCACTTGTAGAAGAAGATGAAGGTGAAGGAGTACGAGCCTGGGTTTGTTTCACACGTGCCATACTCGTAGCTTGATGTAGATTCAATGTAGGTAGAATGTAGATTGAATGTACTAACAGATGCAGAGACAGAAGAATGAAGCAGACAAAGCAAATCAGTGAAAGTCTGGAAAATGCAATGCAGAAATCGATTTAGGACTGTTCCTACTTATACTCTTAACCTTGTAAATCGATTTCCCAATCGATTAGGTTACCGTTGCTGGGAATCCTCAATCGATTCAGTAATGATTGTGTTCAACGGCTAGAAAAAAATCATAACGGTCATATTTCAAATCGATGTTCAAATCGAGTTCCAGTTTTACTTAATCGATGTCCAAATCGATTGTCTTAATGTTGAATACTGAACTAGTCGATTTCCAAATCGACGCTCGGGAAAGTTTAAAAAACATTTTCTGAACTTTGAAGTCTGAGCTAAAGTAATCGATTCCCAAATCGATTTTATAAACCATTTACCATGCTGGTAATCGATTTAACTGGAGAACATTACTGAAAAATTCCAGAATCAAAGAAAATCATACTTCACTAGGATCAATGATCCCTAGTTTCATCCTTATATGCAGAAAACTTTCTCTTGGCAAAGCTTTTGTGAAGATGTCAGCTAACTGTTCCGCAGTGTTAACATATTCAAGCTTAATAATTCCATTCTGAAAGTGGTCTCTTATAAAGTGATGTCTTACTTCAATGTGTTTGGTCCTGGAGTGCATTACTGGATTCTTGGTTATACTTATTGCACTTGTGTTATCACACATGATAGATATTGTTCCCAAATCAACACCAAAGTCCAATAAATGCTGTTTCATCCACATAATTTGAGCACAACAGCTCCCAGCTGCAATATATTCAGCTTCAGCAGTAGATAACGCAATGCTTGTTTGCTTCTTACTGAACCAAGACACTAGAGAAATTCCAAGCAAATGACAAGTTCCTGAGGTACTTTTCCTGTCGAGTTTACAATCGGCAAAGTCTGAATCTGAGTAACCAATCAATGTACATGTTGATCCTTTTGGATACCACAATCCAAGACTTTTAGTTCCTACCAAGTATCTGAAAATTCTCTTAACTGCACTGAAGTGAGATTCCTTTGGATTTGATTGATACCTTGCACACATACAAACACTGAACATGATGTCTGGTCGGCTTGCTGATGATGCGCCTTCTCCTAGAAAATCGTTTGAGGCCATATTCCTTTTATGAGTTTTACCTCTCGAAAGGTCAAGCTCTGATACCAATTGTTGATTATTATGACCTCGAAATAATCGAAATGTATCAGTTCTTTAAGAAATTAAATCAATTTCTTACACACAGCGGAATTAAATTGCGGCATACAAGATTAGCAATTACAAGTAGATGGATAAGGGATTAACCAAGATGCATGCGAGTCAAATTTCCAATTTAAACAATATTACCTAACACAGAATATGTTTAACATGCATCTAATATTAATCACACATACAAATATTGCAAGATAGAAAATTAAAGGAGTTAAGGGTTAGAGAAGATTGCACCAAGAATTTATCATATGATGTATGAACATTGTATGTTTGTTAATTATGTCAAAACTAGGATTAAGAGGACTAAAGTCCAACAAATTCATCATTGAATAACCAGATTCGTGAGAAGACACATTGTTCAAGATTGAAGAGTTCTTTTTGTACTTATGTTATTCTGTTTGAAATAAATACTTTGTAAAGAAAACGACTGCTAGAAATCCAGCTAGAAACTGGTGGCGATCTTCTTGGGTGAGAGGCTTCATCAAGAAGGAGCTGTACTTTGATTTTGTGTGAGTCTGCTGAGTGACTACAAGGATCAAGGGGTGAGCAATAGGAAAGAGATTGTGATAGATAGATAGGTTTCGAGGAAACTGGACAATCTGTAAACAATTCACAATTCTTTCTATTGGAGAAAAATCTGAAATCCAGTTGGATTGTCAGGACTGGATGTAGGTTGTCTCGTTGACAACTGAACCAGGATAAATCTTGGTGCATTCTATCCCTTATCTTTTTACTTTTATTTGCTAAACTTGTATGCTGCATTATAATTCCGCCGTGTATGTGATATTGCTTTAATTTGATTAAAGACTGATATATTCTGATTATTTTGAGGTCATAATAATCAACAATTGGCCTCAGAGCCTAACTTTTCGAGAGGTAAAACTCATAAAAGGAATATGGCCTCAACTGATTTTCTGGGAGAAGGCGCATCACTAGCAACACCTCCAGCATTCAATGGAACAGCTTATATGTACTGGAAGCACAGGATGCTGATATTCCTGGAAGCCAGTGGCATAGACATCCTTGACGCTGTTGAAAATGGACCATACATTCCCAAGATTGCAGGAACAAATGACTCAATGATTCCCAAGCCCAGAGTCGAATGGTATGAGGACGATAAAAAGAAGGTAGGTTATAATGCTAAAGCTAAGAACATTATAACATCTGCTTTGTGTGCAGAAGAATTCTTTAGGGTATCAAACTGTAAATCAGCAAAGGAAATGTGGGACATTCTTCAAGAAACACATGAAGGAACCACATATGTGAAAAGAGCTCGCGTAAATACACTTATGCACGAATACGAATTGTTCAGCATGAAGAAAGATGAATCTATAAGTGATCTACAGACGAGATTTACACACGTGATAAACAACCTTCATGCACTGGGAAAACAGGTGGAGAATGAACAGCAGATCGGAAAGATTATGAGGTGTCTAACTAGAGAATGGCAGCCCAAAATAACTGCTATAGCTGAATCTAAAGATCTAGCAAAGATGACAACATCAACACTATTTGGAAAACTAAGGGAACATGAAATGGAACTGCATCGGCTGGACGAATCAGAACTGGAAAGCAGGAAAAAGAAAGGATTATCCTTGAAAGTCCAAGCCCATCAATCGAAAACTGAACCAGAAAGCTGCTCAGATGAATCAAGCAGTGAGACTGAAGAGCCTGAGATTGGGTTGCTTGTCAAGAAATTTAAGAAATTTCTGAAGAAGAAAGACAACAAATTCAGAAAGCCATCAAGCTCTAAGACTAGTGACAACAAGACAATCACATGCTATGAATGTGGTAAAACTGGTCACATAAAGTCAGAATGCTACAAATTGCAGAACAAAAATAGAGCTACAAAACCAAAAGGCAAGGAACCAGTCACCAAAACCAGAAAAGCTTATATTGCATGGAATGACAACGAAGAATCCTTTGCCTCTTCGGATGAAGAAGAAGCGAATCTGTGTCTCATGGCAAATACCGATTCAAAATCAGAAAATGAGGTTAGTTCACAATCTAATCCAACCTATAATGAGCTACAAGAAGCTTTCAATGAGCTGCATGATGATTATGTGAATTCCATAAAACAATTGTTAAGCACAAAGAAAATGCTAGAACAAATGAAAAATGACCATAAAGAAATTGAAAATTTATGTGAACAACTGAAAAAGGATTCACATGACAAATCTGCAAGATGCATTGAACTTGAGAATAATGTCGCATCATTAAAATCTGATTTATTGAAGTTTGCTAATAGTAAAGATAAACTGAATGTCATACTTAGCAATCAAAGACATGTTCATGAAAAATCTGGTTTAGGATATACACCAAATATGCATGTTAAAAGAAATAAAAACAGATATGGTATTGGTTATATGCAAACCAGAAATGTCAAACATGGTCAAAAATCTGCTATTGCTAAGAGTATGTATGACATCTTTACTAAACCAAACAAACATTTATCCTTTGATGGAAAATGTCATTTCTGTTGCAGAAAGGGACATTTTGTGTCAAATTGCAAATTTAAAAAATTAGCCAATAGAGGATGGAAGCAAGTTTGGATAGCAAAGAAATTTGTGTTTGACACTAACCATCCAGGACCCAATTTAAATTGGGGACCTAAAACAAAATTCTGATTGTATGTTGCAGGTGTGCTTGACATCCACTAAGCATTCATGGTATTTAGATAGCGGATGCTCAAAGCACATGACAGGTGACAAATCCAAATTCCTGTCCTTGACATTAAAGGAAGGAGGCTTTGTCAAATATGGTGACAACAACAGAGGAAAGATTATTGGAATTGGTGACATAGGCAATGAGTCAACTGCAGTAATCAAAAATGTGTTATATGTTGAAGGATTAAAACACAACTTGTTGAGTATAAGCCAACTATGTGATAAAGGTTTTCAAGTAAGTTTTTCATCACAATCTTGCATTATTGAGCATAAAGATGACAAACACATAAAGCTAGTTGGTGACAGAATTAATAACATTTACATGTTAGATTTCAATTCTGTACCAAGTACTATATGCTGCTTGTTATCCAATTCATATGAAACATGGCTTTGGCATAAACGAATAGCTCACATCCATATAGAACATTTGAATAAACTTGTTAGCAAACAGCTAGTCTTAGGTCTACCAAATAGGAAGTTTTCTAAGGATAGACTGTGTGCTTCATGTGAGAAAAGTAAACTGGTTAAGACTCCATTTCCCTCTATAGATTTGGTTAGAACAAATAGAGTTTTGCAGCTAGTTCACATGGACCTTTTTGGACTTGCCCAAGTTAAGAGTTTAGGTGGAAACCTTTATGGATATGTGCTGGTTGATGACTACTCAAGGTTCACATGGACATATTTTCTGGCTCATAAGAGTGACACATTCTCAACTTTTAAGAAATTTGCTGCTTTGGTTCAAAATGAGAATGACCAGAAAATTGTTTCAATTAAAAGTGATCATGGAGGTGAATTCCAAACTGATGCTTTTCAAAATTATTGTGAACAACATGGAATCAACCACATATATTCTGCCCCTAGGACACCACAGCATAATGGTGTAGTGGAGAGGAAAAATAGATCCCTAGAAGAGTTAGCTAGGACCATGCTTAAGGACTCCAACCTACCTAAGTACTTTTGGGCAGATGCAATTAATACAGCCACTCATGTTGTCCATAGAGTTCTCATTAGGCCCCTGCTTAGGAAAACACCCTATGAGCTTTACAAGGGTAGAAAACCAAAGCTTTCCTACTTTAGAATCTTTGGTTTTAAGTGCTTTGTGTTGAACAATGGCAAAGAACACCTAGGAAAGTTTGACCCTAAGGCAGATGAAGGTATCTTTCTAGGATATTCGCAAACTAGTAAGGCCTATAGAATCTACAACAAAAGAACAAAGACCATAGAAGAGTCAGTTCATGTAAAGTTTGATGAATTATTTACAGAAAACTTGAACAAAACTCCTTCTAAGGTTGATGACTTTTTGGATGAATTTGTAGAATCTGAACCACTAGAACAACCTATAGCTGACCCTCCAACTAGATCAGACCTTGTAGAACCTATAGAAACCAGTGAGTTACCTAAGGAATGGAAGTTCAATAGAAACCACCCCTTAGACAACATTATAGGAGAAACCTTAGTCAGTTTTGTAACTTTACAGCCTTTGTATCTCAGATTGAACCTTAGAACATTAAGGAAGCCCTGTTAGATAGTGAGTGGATAATTGCTATGCAAGAGGAGTTAAACCAGTTTGAGAGAAACAAGGTGTGGAGTTTAGTACCTAGGCCAGAGGGTAAGCATGTCATAGGAACCAGATTGGTGTTCAGAAACAAGTTGGATGAGAATGGTGTGATAACAAGGAACAAAGCTAGACTAGTAGCCAAGGGTTATAGTCAAGAGGAGGGAATAGATTTTGATGAAACCTATGCCCCTGTAGCTAGATTAGAAGCCATAAGAATTTTATTGGCTTATGCTTGTATAATGGACTTTAATCTTTATCAAATGGATGTGAAAAGTGCCTTTCTCAATGGTGACCTTCAAGAGGAAGTTTTTGTTAGCCAAACACCTGGTTTTGAAAATCCTGATTTTCCTAATCATGTGTATAAGCTCTCATAGGCCCTCTATGGATTAAAACAAGCTCCAAGAGCTTGGTATGAGAAGCTCAGCAATTTCCTTATTCAACAAAACTTTTTTAAGAGGAAATGTTGACAAGACCCTTTTCACAAAAAACTACTGGAAATGATATCTTGCTTGTCCAAGTATATGTTGATGACATAATATTTGGATCTACAAATAATAAATTGTGCAAAGAATTTGAAAATCTGATGAAAGGTAAATTTGAAATGTCAATGATGGGTGAACTGTCATATTTCTTGGGATTTCAAATTAACCAAAGCAAGCAAGGCATTTTCATTAGTCAATCTAAATAATGTTCTGATTTGATAAAGAAATTTAACTTTGAAAAACTTGAGTCCATTGATACACCCATGAGTCAAGGAAATTACTTAGACCGAGATGAGAAAGGTAAACCTGTAGATGTTACTAGATTTCGTGGTATGATAGGATCTTTGCTCTACCTTACAGCAAGCCGACCAGACATCATGTTCAGTGTGTGTATGTGTGCAAGGTATCAATCAAATCCAAATGAATCTCACTTCAGTGCAGTTAAGAGAATTTTCAGATACTTGGTAGGAACTAAGAGTCTTGGATTGTGGTATCCAAAAGGATCAACTTGTACCTTAGTTGGTTACTCAGATTCAGACTTTGCCGGATGTAAACTCGACAGGAAAAGTACCTCAGGAACTTGTCATTTACTTGGAAACTCTCTTGTGTCATGGTTTAGTAAGAAACAGACAAGCATTGCTTTATCAACTGCTGAAGTTGAATATATTGCAGCTGGGAGTTGTTGTGCTCAGATACTCTGGATGAAACAACACTTATTGGACTTTGGTGTTGATTTGGGAACAGTACCTATCGTGTGTGATAACACAAGTGCAATAAGTATAACCAAGAATCCAGTAATGCACTCCAGGACCAAACACATTGAAGTAAGACATCATTTTATAAGAGATCACTTTCAAAATGGAATCATTAAGCTTGAGTATGTTAACACTGCCGAACAGCTAGCTGACATCTTCACAAAAGCTTTACCAAGAGAAAGTTTTATGTACATAAGGATGAAACTAGGGATCATTGATCCTAGTGAGGTATGATCGTTGATTTTTTCATGGGATTTCTGGTGTTTGCAGTTGTTTCTCCAGTTAAATCGATTTGGAAATCGATTACCAGCATGGTAAATGGTTTATAAAATCGATTTGGGAATCGATTGCTTTGGCCCCAAAATTCAAAGTTCAGAATTTTTTTTTTAACTTTCCCGAGCGTCGATTGGGAAATCGACTAGTTCTTTTTTCAACGTTAAGACAATCGATTTGGACATCGATTAAGTAAAACTGGAATTCGATTTGGGAATCGATTTGAAATATGACCATTGTGACTAGCGGTTATGTGTAATAATTACTAAATCGATTGACATTACCAGCAACGGTAACCTAATCGATTTGGGAATCGATTTACACGTTTAAGGGTTTAAATAGGAACAGTTCTCAATCGATTTCTGCACTGCATTTCTTCAGTTTTCACTAATCTTCTCTGTTTGCTTCATCCTTCTGTCTCTGCTATTGTTATTTTGTTGCTATCTACACTCAATCTACGAGTATGGCACGAGTAAAACAAACCCAGGCACGCACTCCTTCACCTTCATCATCTTCAACCAGTGAAACCCCTTCACCACCACCCACTCTAACAAAAAGAGTACCCATACCTACACATAAGATACTTGCCAAAGACAAAGGCAAGGCACCCGCTCCTGTTCAAGAGAAGCCTAAAAAGCGAAAGGAACCCCCAACGGAAAAACTCATGGCTGATGCCATGAATGTAATTTCACAAAAGAGGAAGAAGAAACCTGTTTCTTCACCTCCTGCCAAGAAAGTTCCCGCATCCAAGGAAAAAGATGCTGAACCTTCTATACCATCAGACTTTCTGAAGAGAAAAATCCATGAGGGTAGGACTCTGGATTTTGCCTACTTTGATACTGACGGTTTTACATTTCAGAATCATCTGCGATTTCACGGTCTTAAGAGCTTTCTATCTTCTACACTCGACAGTTATCCACGTCTGATAAGAGAATTTTATTCTACATTTAAGCTGACTGAAGAAGGTTTTAAGGCTCAAGTCAAAGGTAAAAGGATTGCTATGTCATTTGATGATTTTTCTACCTTATCAGGATTTCCTTTTTACGGAAAATCTATCGACGGTAGTTCTGAAGCTGATACGGCTGACGAAGGTTGGGAAGAATCTGTTGATTGATGGTTTTGTGGAAACCATTTCATTACTTATCAGTCAAATGAAGGTCCAACATCGGATGCTGATGTACACGCTGACCAGGATGCTTGTACCTCGTTCAGGCAACCATGCAGTAGTTCAAAAATTGGACATACTATTGTTATGTGGTTTATCAAAGGAGCTCAGGATGAGCTGGACTTGGATTGTGCTAAGGCACATGCTGGAAGCTTCACAAGGCAAGCTTATGTTTCCTTATCGACAGCTGATTACCAAGATTCTTAAACATTTCAAGGTTTCATTTGTTAATGAAGAATCTGCAAAGACCACTCTGATATTTGGAGAATCAATTGTAAACCAAATGCAATTGAAAAGGTTACATGGTATATGGATAAGACCTCAGCCTACTGTTGAACCAGCACAACCTCAGCCTCAACCTGCTACTGCCACAACCCCTCCTGATTTTGTTGCTAAGATAATGGAATTCATAGAAGCTCAGATGGCACACAATGCCAAGATGCTAGAATCACAGTCCAGAATGGAAGCTAACTTAAGGACTCTCCAGGCATCCTTGGATTCGGTTGTTCAGGATGTGGATGCGATTCAAGCTCACTTGGGAATCAAGCTGTCATTTGAAGACATCGCAGACATCGGTCGTCAAGCAGCAGAGGAACCTAACCCAACTCCCCTAGATCACCCTGAGACTCACGTTGAGGAGACACCTGCTGAGGGTAATACAGCGGTCTCTGCCTCTCCCGTAGATAATAGTGAGGACCAGCCTAGTTTAGGAGATTAGGAGTTTAGGATCTGTGTTGTTTTGTTATGACTTGTTGTACTCATTTCATCTATATCGATAATGAACTAAAATGTTTATCTCATTTCTCTCTGAATTCATTTGTCTTAATCCTTTGATATGCTCATTAATTGCTCTAATTTTCATTGCTCTGATACACAATGTTTTATGATTTCAATCCCCAATGCTTATGTTCTTTAACATAGGGGGAGGAAGTTTTTTTTTTTTTGCCTTTTTGCCTTAACTGACATAGGGGGAGGAAGTTTATTTGTTGCATTTATTTGCTCTGATGACTAAGCTCTGATGACTGATAATGAATTTTTTTTAATGTAATAATGATCTGATTTTTGATAAATAGCATGTGTACTGTTATGCTAAGATGCTCTGTTACTTATGATCCTATGATCTGATAATGGTACATATATGCTATGAAATGTTGTTAATATTATGTCTTGAAATGCTCAATTCAAGTTAAAATTGTATGATTGTCACTTATGCAAAAAGGGGGAGATTGTTGGACTTTAATCCTTTGAATCCTAATTTTGACATAATTAACAAACATACAATGTTCATACATCATATGATAAATCTAACATTTTAATTGAGCAAGATTTCAGGAACAACAATCCAATCCTACACACTTGAAACAAATTGCTTGGAACACAAGAAATCAACAAAAGTTGACTATTGACCGAGTAAATCGATTGGGAAATTGTTTTCATAACAAGGGTGTAAGGAAACATAACTGTTTGTGATTGTATAATCGATTAGGCAATCGACTGGCACAATTAGAAATGAAAATTGCACAAGTCAGTGGCAACCTGTTTTACAGGCTAATCGATTGGCAAATCGATTGTACACATCACAAAGTAAAACTGATTGAAACCAATCGACTGGGAAATCGATTGATCAAGTCACAGTGAGAATCCAATTTCTAGGGTAATCGATTGGCAAATCGATTGCTTAGATAATATTTGAAAAATAACTTGACCTGTGACAAACACAATCGATTGGACAATCTATTGTGATAATTTCAATCATGTTAAGTTTGGTTGCAATCGATTGGGAAATCGATTGAACTAAATATCAGGTAAGAACTTTTCAAGCAAATACAAACAAATCGATTGGCACTTCGATTAACATCAAAATAGCTAAGTCACTGTCTTGACCACAATCGATTGGCAAATCGATTGAAAGAACCTTTTTGAAAACACAGTGAACTTTGAGCTTGTGGCCAAATCGATTCTGAGTATTTGTAAATCGATTATGAGACTTAATAAATCGATTAAGTAATCGATTGGTGTGATTTTTACTTTGAACAAAACACCTGCAATCGATTATGAAATCGATGCATATAAGTCTGAACATAATTTACTGAAAAGAGTTTGTTTAAAGAATCGATTGGCAAATCGATTGGCTTATGTAGTTTCAAGATTCAAGAAAAACAAGACCCGCAATAATCGATTGGCAAATCGATTAGACCTGTTTTATAACTTTAATGAATCGATTGGCAAATCGATTTATTAGTTGTTTTTCAGAAACTATATAAACTGTTTTCAATCATACTCTCATTAACACTCATAAACTCTCATTAACACAATACAACACATTGTTAACATTCTAATATTTCTTTTTCAGATCAAAGCCAAAAAGATTAATCATAATCATTGAGAGAGCTGAAAAAGTATTCTTGAGAGAAAAGACAATGTTCTCATAATTCATCATTGAATAACCAGATTCGTGAGAAGACACATTGTTCAAGATTGAAGACTTCTTTTTGTACTTATGTTATTCTGTTTGAAATAAATACTTTGTAAAGAAAACGACTGCTAGAAATCCAGCTAGAAACTGGTGGCGATCTTCTTGGGTGAGAGGCTTCATCAAGAAGGAGCCGTACTTTGATTTTGGGTGAGTCTGCTGAGTGACTACAAGGATCAAGGGGTGAGCAATAGGAAAGAGATTGTGATAGATAGATAGGTTTCGAGGAAACTGGACAATCTGTAAACAATTCACAATTCTTTCTATTGGAGAAAAATTGAAATCCAGTTGGATTGTCAAGATTGGATTAGGTATGTCTCGTTGAAACTGAAACAGGATACATCTTGGTTCATTCTATCCCTTATCTTTTTACTTTTTATTTGCTAAACTTGTATACCGCATTATAATCCGCTGTGTATGTATATTGCTTTAATTTGATTAAAGACTGATATATTCTGATATTTTGAGGTCATAATAATCAACATT
>PGTU02009099.1:0-61785 GCA_002896215.2 Cicer echinospermum
AAACAAATTTTTTAGTTTTAATTTTTAAAATACCTAAAATAAATTTTTAGATGTAAATCAAATAAGTCCTAAATCATTTATTCATATTTCTTGCATTTTCTATAAATCAAGTCAAAAGTGAAAACAAAAAGATATCAACACATGCTCCGTCGCATCTTCACATGATCCATGGCCTTTACAATCAAGTTTCACATCGTCCAACCTATTGTTGGTCCTGCTAATGCTGGTCTTGGCTTAAGAGAGAGAAATTTCACCAATTCAAATTCTATGTTTTCTTTTATGAAAATATTAAATACGGACACATTTTAAAGCTGCGGATTAAGTACAAGATTGATACATTGAAAATTCAATATGAAAAGAATAAAAAAATGTTGATACATTGAAAATTCAATATCAATTAATTGCAGTATGATCACTAATAACTAATTGATTACAAAAACATGAAAATTAAATGGTGATCTATCCTAATTTGTAATTAAAAAAATTAATTGTACATTAAAAAGTAATTAAAATAAAACTAGAATAGATAACTAAAACACAATAAAAGATATAGTCGATTTATCAGATCCACTTAATATCTTAGAAGAAGTTTAGTTGCTCATTATTATAAATAAAATTAAATATAAATAATAATGTTCAACAAATTAAATGGCAAGAGATAGAACCTTAAAAAAAAAGGATTTTACTTTCAAAACTTAAGACCCTTTGCTCTAACTTTAAAAATCCCTAAAATCTCCCATTTATTGTGGTGTCAATTCCTATTTCTCCCCCTTTTCCTAAAGTGCAGTTTTCCTGCCAGCCTTAGTTGTGTTTTATATGATATTTTTTTTCAAATCTTATGCAACCAATAAGAACTCTCTCTTATAATATATAATATATAAATTTATATATTATGAGTTTGAAGTGGCTCTAAATTAAATTTGTATTATTTTATCAAATTTTCTCTCTTTTTTCATAAAAAAAAGAATAAATAAATTTAAAATTTATATAATAGTTCATAATACTCTAAAATTACTTTTACAATATCTAAAAATGCACAAAATAAGAGTTTATCACAAAAAATTTAGAAATGAACGAATGTCATTTGAGAGTATTTAATATTGGATCTATAATATCTTTTGTTCGACTAATAGTAATCCATTCCACCTTAAATATAGTTTTAAGAAAAATATCAACATATATTTAATGGCGATTTCAAAATCATTATAGAATTAATCAATATCTTGATTTATCTCATTATTGCTCATTATTTTGAGATTGATTACATGGTCATTGACCCATTTTAGTTTATTTTTAAATATACAGAGTAACAACAATTTTTATGGGATGTACTTACAGAAATGTGAATTTTTAAAAAATATATAAATTAATTCTTAAAATATATAAATCAGATACTTATTTCATATATTTTGAATCACCAATTATCTCTATTAAGATCTATACTAAAATTAATAATGATCTATATTTTATTATGTAAAAGTACACCATGGCAATTCATCAAGAGTTTTTCTTACAAAAATTTGACTTTTAGCAACAGCAAGAAAAATCATAATAAAAGTCTAAAATTGTAGCTATAGTCCAAAAAATCTATAACCTTAGAACTATTTAGTTTCTCGTATGTAAGTACTTTATACCTACGACTTTTTGCTGTCACTATGTATATGACGACTTTTGATTTTGTACATGATGATGAGATTTACTACGAACTTTTTATTTTATTTTGCCATTGATATAGAGTTTAACAAAATTTTTACGATTACTATACCAATAGTTTGTTATGTGGTATAGGATTTGATAGCAAATTAAATTTATATCAAGTGAGGTTGTTTGTCAATTGTATTTTATTTTACAAAATTTATCAAACTATAAAGAAAATATACAATAAAATTAATATATTTAAGAAACAAATGAAATAAAAAGCTCCATGATATATATTAAAATTAACAAAACTCTTATAAACATATCAACATAGTTAACTATGTAAATTTAAGTGTATTTACTAATAATTAAAAAAATTGTCTCACAGACCAAAAAAAAAGAGGCTTACAGAGTTTTATATAACAATTTCAAAATAATAATAATAATAATAATCACTTAATTGTCAAAACCTCCCTCTTCAACAACAAATTAATTTTAAATCTTTAAGCTACGACCAATAAAAAAATACAATTCAATATAAAGAATATTACTCCTAGAAAATAAAAGAAACATTAATAACTTAGTGAGAATTAATTAGTTCTAATAAGTGTCCATATTCATTATCTTTGTCTGGTGTATAGACTAAGAGAATTTAAATGGTTAAAAGTACTAGAAGGGAAAAAATTGATATCACAAAAATAGAAGATGTTATATACAAAAAATATAGTATTGACCTATGAAGTAACTTGTATTTTATATATAAAAAGATAAGCAAATATAATATAGTTGTCTCACAATTTGTGTTACGTCATTTTAGCTTTCAATATCTCCAATAATATTATATGATATATTGTGGTATACACAAAGAAGATAATATTGACATAAATGCAATTATAATAATAATTAAAATTAGTAAAATAAAAAATAAACTTAAATTATTTTTTAAATACACATTTAAATCCACGATTTTATTTCAATTTACATGGTGACAAACTTACTGAATTGTAACTAATAATGATGGAAGAAGATATAAAATAAAAATAATAATTTATATTCAATAATATAAATATGTATATTATTATTACTATTATATTATTATATATATTATTATTATATTATTATTATTATTATTATATATTATTGTTGTTGTTGTTGTTGTTGTTGTTTTTCTTGTTTGACTAAACTAGAAATCTTAACTTCGTGTTAAATATGGATTCTTATCCTAGAATCCTAAACCCTAAACCCCTAAATCCAAGTAGGCCTGTAAGGGGTTCTTATCCAAAGAACTAGAAGTGCCTTTGTTTAAGATAATTTAAAGATAAAATTAATTTAAAAAAAAAAACAGAATCAATTTAATTTAGATACAGAAATGAAGGATAATCTTTGTTTTTGTTTCACACAATAAATTTTCTTAAAATAATTATTATGGTGAGAAATGAAAAGCTATTTTGATTAATTTTTTGGAAAAATATTTCCAATAGAAGAAAGAAGCATACAGATCACTTTTAATATAATCGGAAACAAAAACAAAATAACGATTCGGGGCTCTTCTTAAAAGCGTCTCTTTAAAACAATTTCTATGTTATTATACAAAAACACTTTCATTTTTTTTTTGTTTCAAAATTACTTTTATTTAATACCTAATAAATAGGAGCAATATTTTCAAATTTTTTTTTTAAAAATAATTTAATTCATGAAAAGTATTGAAGCATAAAAATGTTGAATGATTAGAAGATTAAAATAAAATTTGATAATGCAATAATTTATAGTTTTCAATTATCTTATAAATCTATCAATTAATTGCAGTATGATCACTAACAAACTAATTGATAATTTGATTTACAAAACATGAAAATTAAATGGTGATCTATCCTAATATGTAATTAAGAAAATTAATTGTACAGTAAAAAGTAATTAAAATAAAACTAGAATAGTAACTAAAACACACTAAAAGATATATCGATTATACAGATCCACTTAATATCTTAGAAGAGAGTTTAGTTGGCTCATTATTATAAATAAAATTAAATATAAAATAATAATGTTCACAATTAAATGACAAGAGTTAGAACCTTAAAAAAAGATAGCAGACACTTTGTTATTGATAGCAGACAAAAGTAAGAACCTTAAATGACAAGAGTAAGACACTTTGCTCTAACTTTTAAAATCCCTAAAATCTCCCATTTATTGTGGTGTCAATTCTATTTCTCACTAGTACATACATAAACAAAAAATAAATATTTGTTATTGATAATTATAAAAATTATAAGATAAATGTTTATCACTAATACATAAAATATTTTTTTAAGTCTAAATGAAACATAAATAAGATAGCAGCTACGCGTTACCCGTAGTGAAATAACACAAATTTCTTGTTAATTTTAATAAGAAAATTCATTGATACATGGATATTTTATTTCATACGTGCATTTTTAATAATTCCCGTTACAAGTAAAAAACTAAAGACATTAAGACATGCATATGATTAATTTAAATTTGGCTTTTAACTCAATTCTTCACACAACAACATTGAGCAAAATCCATAACATCCACCACCTCTTGTAAAAGCCTTCATGAAGGCATGTATTATCGCATGTTTCACATAATCCATGTCCATTACAATCAAGTTCAATAGTCTTCAAATCTATTGTTGGTCCTGCTAATGCCGCTCCTGCTTGTAAGAAAAAACATCACAAATTCAAAATTCTATATGCTTTGTTTTATGAAAATATTAACACACAACACACTTTAAGCTGCAAATAATGTACTAGACCCATACAATGAAAATTCAATAAAAGAAATAAATAATGTTTAATACTGCATTTAAATAATTGTAAATAGAACTTTAGGGGTGTAACTACTTATGTTTCTTACATGAAGCCAGTACCAAAGCAATGCATAAATTCCAAGGAGAAAAAGATTTAGTCATTATGAGAGTCTTTGATGTTGGAACTATAAAATCTTTTCTTTGACTAATAATTACTCCCTTCCACGTTCCACCTTAAATATAAAAAAAAAAAGTCTGCATACATTTAATGGGGAATTCAAAATATATTATTGTATAATAATTCAGTCAATATTTTGATTAATCTCCATTACTTCTCATTATTTTGAGATTGACTCTTGATTATTGACTAATTGTATTTATTTTAAAATTTATAAATAACATACAAGTTTTATGGAGTTATTACATAAATGGTGAATTTTTTAAATATATAAATTATTAAAATTATATAATGAATTAAATACTTTTTCAATATTTTTGAATATCTCTGTTGTTACTCGTTATTTGGAGATTGATTTCTTCAATTTTGATTTATTTATCATGTAATGCTTTTAATAGATATCTATATTATATATTGCGATAAATGCTGAAATTTTTTGTACCATGAGTTAAATTAAATGCATGATTCTATACTATATTTTAGGCTAAATAGCCTATGCAGTCCTTAACTTAATTTCAGTAAACGTTTCATTTTCTTCTCGATTTGGTCATTTATTTTAATTTTAAGTGACAATTTGATTTTTTATGTTTTAAAATGTCAACAATGTTATCATTTTTTTTTACAAAACTTCAAAAAATTTATCAAAATTTTCAAATTAAAACTCATAAAATTAATTATCATCTTCAATACAATGCAAGTTTCATCAAATTTATAATTTAATATATTTAAATAAACTCATATTTTCATTTTTTATTTGATGAATTTGATGTTATTAAATTCATAACTAGGATTGATTTCCTTATCATTTGTATATTTTAATAATTCCAGTCAAAAGTGAAAACAAAAGTAATTAAGGAATACATATACTTTTATTTAGATTCTTCTTCTTCAAGAAGGCAATATATTATTACACAAAGAAAAGGAGTCAATGATATAATTTATTTAAATTTTTTCTTTGCCTTTGCAAAAAAGTAAAATAATAATTTATATCAATCCTTCACACAATAACACTGAGAAATTCCATAACATACACTTCCTTTTGTAAAGCCTTGGTCAAGGCATGTTTTGTTGCATTGTTCACATGATACATCTCCTTCATTGTCCAAAGCTTTTGTTAGTCTTGCTAATGTTGGTCTTGCTGTAAATAAGAAAAAAAAATCACAAATTCAAAACTAAATATGTTTTGTTTTATGAAAATATTAACATACGACACATTTCAAGCTGCACATTAGGTACTAGATTGAAAAATTGAAAATTCAATAAAAGAAAAAGAAAAATGTTTAATACATCATTGAAATAATTATAATTAATAGAACTTTAGAAGGCTAACTATTTATGTTTCTTACATGATGTTAGGACCAAAACAATGCATAAAATTCCAAAGTTAAAAGATTTAGAGATGCCCAATGCCATTTTGAGGGTGTTTGATCTTGGAACTATAATATCTTGTTCAACTAATACTCCTTTGCCCGTTAAATATAAGAAAAAAAATATGATGTTTATAGACTTGTTAGTAAAAAAAGTATACATTTAATGGACGATTTTCAAAATCAACAATAATAGTAGAATTCATTTAATATTTTTGTAACATTTCATTTTTTCGGGACATTAACTAACGAAATTCTAAACGTAAAAATACAAATTCGTTTTATTTATTATAATTATTCTATATACTCATTTATCGTAAAATCAATTAATAATATTTTAGTTATATTTTCAAAAATAAAGAATCAAAATATTTACAATCACTAAAAGTAAATTTAATACGTTAAACAAAAGAGACTCTTGTGGTCAAAACTATTGATATTTTATTACCCAAGCATAAATTGGTCATAAACTTTGGACTTGTGGTAAACTAACCCAATAAGTCTAACAACGACACAAAAGTATCTAAGAGCCTCCAACTGCATGCTATTGTAGTTCAACGCATTTCTCCTATTAGGTTCACCGTAACATTATTCGCTCAATTAATGTCTTGTCAAATGTAAGGGTGATATCCAAATAACAAACACAGAACAAATAGACATGCATGTATAGTTGTTATAGCAAAATATAAATAATCATATTTCATTTAACAGTTTAAAAATCACAACGCACTAAAAGTACAATAACAATGAAAATATAATAGTACAATGTTTGCGTAATTAATAATATTACTTCATCCATCCAAACGACCAAGAGGTAAAATAACAATAAGATATAGAAGTACAATATCACATATTTAATAGCGTTCGCCCAAACCAGAAGATACAATATATCAGTTATCTTTATAAAACACTAGTCACACTTTAATTAATGCATATCCAACAGACCTTATTACTTAATCTATATGAATTCGGGAATATCCCCTCCCAGCAAGGGCTTCGTGGGTCCTGCCAAGCAACACCACTATCTCGAGCTTCAGTCCTTCCAAGCAACACCATTAACTCAACATCCTCACAAAGATATGTGGGATCCAACCAATTATGGACCCACCACCACACAACTATGAATGGATGTATGAGTGAATGTGGACACTTTAATAAAATATAATGCGATACTAAGTAATTAACGATGTATCGCATAACATTTATTCTTCACACTTTGAATATGTTCAACACAACCATTGTAACACCATATCACATAAAATTTATTTTCCACACTTTGAATATGAAAATGTTCAACTCAAACATTATAACAACATATCACATAACATTTATTCTTCACACTTTGAATATTTTAATATGTTCAACACAACCATTATAACAACATATCACATAACATTTATTTCCACACTTTGAACATGTCAAACACATCAATTATTAATATTCATTTTGAATATAACACACAAATAAAACCAATAAATAACATCACAGTACATTTATATCACATATAATTAAAATAGGAAAGCGGATGGAGTGATGCCTTTACCGATATGAGTGTGGTTATTAAAATTTTCACGCGGTCTTTATTCCAAATGTGCTAGATGAATCAGTAACTCATTTAGTTCTTGAATATCTTTTATATCACATATAATTCAAATAGGAAAGCGGATGGAGTGATGCCCTTACCGATATGAGTGTGGTTATTAAAATTCTCACGCGGTCTTTACTCCAAATGTGCTAGATGAATCAGTAACTCATTTAATTCTTGAATTTCTTTTTATATCACATATAATTAAAATAGGAAAGTGGATGGAGTGATGCCTTATCGATATGAATGTGGTTATCAAATTTCTCACGCGGTGTTTACTCCAAATGTGTTAGATGAATCAGTAACAGTAACTCAGTTCTTGAATTTCTTTCTTTTTCTCTTCGAAACAAGTTTTGTTTTGTTTTATTTCTTTTTATTTTTATTTTATTCCTTTTTATCATTAGAAGTGGGGAACGTGTGTTATTAAATGGAGAACGGGGAACGTGGTATTAAATGGAGAATGTGATATTAAATGGAGAATGTGTTATTTCAACTAAACCCATGAAATTTGTTTTTAACGGTTCCCTTTTATTATTATTATTATTATTATTATTATATATTATTATTGTTAATATTATTATTATTATTACCAAAAATTAAAATAACACAATACAATAGTAATTATCACCAACAATTTATTCTATAAAAATAATTATATCAACTCATAATAAGATAAGATATAAAAATAAAATAAAATGTTAAATTCTACCTACCTTAAATAGTTTCGTACTCGAAACTGACGCTAGAAAAAAGCGGGTCTTACATTCTATCATCCTAAAAATAGTTTTGTCCTCGAAACTGACACTAAAAGTTCTTAGATATAACACACATATCTTATTCGTCGAAAAAATCTTATATATCTTGCTGCAATTATTTCAGAATTCATCAAGCCTAACATCCTCACCATTATTTTACCCATTTACAACTCTAAAATCATATTCACTAAGTCTGGTATTATTCTAATCCTACCAAGAAAGCTTCTAAGTCCTCTACAGACCGAAACCTACACCACACAAGATTTTGTTTATAATCATAATCTGAATACATCTTAGATATTCAAACATTTGTGACAATTTTCCACGAATATGTCCAACGTGTCATCGTTCTCAAACCACTATAAAGTGTTCTTACGTTTAGTGTTCGATCTTTTGGATCCAATACTCTAATTTTATTCAACTTGAATTATTCCCACAAGATTTTTTTTTAATTCATTGTTGCTCTTATGGCTAAAAATCTAATCCATATGATTTACTACTTAAATTCTCATCCCTTATGGTTTAGTATCACTTACTCGTCAACTACAACTCATAAACACAAATCATCTCTTTAATTTAAAAATTTCATTCTCAACAGACCTTTTAAGATTATCGTCTCTAATGTACTCTTAAACCTCAACATCTTTAATTCACCAAAACCTCAGTCAAACAACACCATTTTTCCATTCACCCCATAATAACCAATAATTAATATCACCTACATTGAGATCTTTGATCAAGCCTACGATTGATCGCTTCAAATCATTCTCATTCATTTAATGTATGGTATTGTCAAACATAAAAGTTGAAAATTATGTTATTATATCCTACAAGTATTCACATGCTTCACTAATTTGAATTCTTGGTTATAAAAATACATATCTTTACTCCATAGAATACTTTTAAGCAATTAACAAGTTCATACTTATTCAATTATGCAACTAGTAATAATTTTACATCAACCCAAAACTACTTAATAGTATCATAATTGTTTAGTCTCATGAATGTGACTATCATAAAATTCACACTTAATGATCTACATGTCGAATTGAACACGACTCAATCATCTCTTTCGTTTCCTCGATAATTTTCTTCTCCTAAGGTTTTGGACCATTAACTAACATAAAATCTTAATTGTAACATCCATATCACAAACCCCTACTAGACCCACTAAGTTCCAACCATGCTTCCGTCGCGCCACTCTGATAAATCGATTAAGAACATGATTTGTGTAACACCCCAAATTTTATAATAAACAATTTTATTAATGAAATAAGATTTTAAATAATTAATTTGATTTTCAAATTATTTTATAATATATGTTTATAAGTTTTGTGATTAATTTGCGTTACATGAATGCTTTTATATGATCTGCTAGTTTTATGAGACTAAATGAGTAATATTGTAACACCTTGAATTTGTTGTTATTATACATTAATAGTAATTTCTCATACATATTTTAATGTGGTGCTGGTAATGTTTTTATCTAGTTTTTATTTATTTATCGACTCGTCTTAGTGATTTATTTAAATTAGCGATTATGGATATTAAATTCAACTTTATATTAGATATAGATTCATAAATATTAATTTTAGATTGTTATTATGTTAAGCTTAATATTTTAATATTATTGCTAACTAGACCTTTGGTATATATATATATATATATATATAAATTAACTAATATATAAATTAACTAAATTATTTATAATATAAATAAATTAGTTTATATAAATAAAATATAACAATGATGACCGACGAGATGCGGCTAAGCCTTGTGAATTCCTAGTATACATACAAATGTATGATATACATATTACATCGTGGCCCAGCTATTAGGGATACTAATAACCTAATCTTGGTCTATTTCTTTTCTTCCAGCGGCGCAACACACACAATGTATACCTTCCCTCTCCAAATTTTAATTCTTTTCTCTTCAGCCACGTGAAACCTATTATCCAATTTGACTTGTATAGTGTAACCAAGTTTTTGTAGATGTGATTCTAACTTAAAGACCCGTTACTTTATTTTAATTCTCCCTTATACGTTGAAAAACCACCATGGTAGCCGTATGCGATCTATCTCGAATTCTCTCCCATTTCACTATGGAAATAGATGAATAGTTGGGTTCACACACAAATCCACCTATGCACTCGTTTCTGGCCTTGCCTTGGCCGATCGTGACTCTATTTAAATGTAAACAACCGTTTTTCGTCCCTTGGACAAACTATTTTTGGGATATTCTGGAAACCACATTCATCCTTCCGAAAAATGGATATCATATTTGGATTACCCTCATCAAAACCTTCAAGAAACACTACTCATTTGCATTTTTCGGTGAAGTTGACGTCGGACCCTTCCGGTGCTCCAACGAGTCGGTGAGACATTTTATGCAGTTTTCTTCTCGTCGTTTTGACTCCATTTTTGCTCAAAAAAATTATTATTAATTATTTAATACTTATTTTTATGCTCCGCATAATTTTTCAGTCCCGTGTCGATCTTTGGATTCGTGCTTTACGTTGTCAATCTGCAGTTGCCGTTGAAAACTCTCATTGACTCCCGGGTTTGATGAAACGTCGAAATAAGGTAAGGGGTGAGAGAGCGTTTGAATTCATGAGTGTAATATATTGTGAGATGAACGGGAAAACCGTATTTCCCAACGATTCATCTGGGGCTCGCTACGTATGGCAGTAGCCCTTTGAGGGATAAATTAATTAATGTGAAAATATGGAAATTGTGAGATTAAAATATAGAATAGAAATATTTGTAGGGTGTTGGTTGATTTAATTTGTTTGAATGTGTGGCATTTGGTATTATTGTGATATTTGATTTAATTTCGTTAAATGTGTGGCATTTGATATTATTGTGATATTTGATTTAATTTCTTTAAATGTGTGGTGTGTGATATTATTGTGATATTGGTTGTTGAATTAATTTTATTCATATGTTTGATTAGATGAGTTTAAATGATGTTATAATAAAAATAGATGTGTTGTGGTAATTATATGTAATGATGGTAATGTATGATTAATAATGGTGATGTGATAAATTTGTGATGAATATATGTGTTGCTGTATGATTGATGATAGTGATTCTATAAATTGTGATGAGTTTATGTGATGATGATGATGATGTGTGATTAATTATAGTGATGTTATAAATTGTGATGAGAATATTGTGATTTCAATTTGTGTCTGAGATGACGGTATTAATGGAGTATCATATACCAACGAGGGGAGAAAATAAATATTGTGCATTTGTGAAGTGGATATTATTTTGTCATCATATAGGTAGGGCCTGACAAGCCTAGTGATTCCGGGGAAGTACAACTGAATGAGCCTGATCGTGGCGGTCTGCTGTCGAGCCTTAAGGCAAGATTGTTAGACCTTGGAGGTATTCGGGTGGGGAATTCCTAGGTGACTTGGAGGTAGCACTCCAAATGTCGGGAGCTACCACGCAACACACGTTTACCTCGACTGTCACATATATGTGTCTCGGGTTGAGTTGAGGGGATCTATGAGGACATGGCCAATCTGAATTGTCCGTCCACCGGGATGGTGGCATAGTATCAAGCCTCCTAACCAAGTACTTCAGAGTTAGAATGGTACCACATTGTGAAGTAGAGTCTAAGCTCATGCATAGCTTTGCATTTACTTGTGATTGTTTTGTGGTGATTGATGTGTTTCAAAAAGTAATAATAATTACTCTTAGATGATTTGATGCATATTATAATGAGATGATTATCTTACTTGAGTGCATTTGATGTTATAATATGATACTATTTACTTAAATATTTGGATATATAGTAATGTGGTTATGATACGGTCTATTATGATTGTTGCGTGTTCTTCTTACTTATATTATACTATTAACATGATTTTGAAAACTCACCTCCTTCGTTGTTTGTGTTTCACTGGCTTGGCCCTGCGTTTGCGAAATCGCAGCTGTTACAGGTTAATAAGTCTTGAAGTTCAAGTTTGGGAGGAACCCCGCTCTGATAGGTGATACCGGGAATAAGGATTGTAATTTGTATTTTACTTATTTATTTTGAAACGACTTTTGTATGAAAATCATATAAGTACTAGTAGGTTTTTAGAATTAAATCAAGTAATTACACTTAATTCAAGCTTATTGAGATTACACTATGGAGTAAAGAAGTTAAAGTGTTCCTTTTGATTTTTTGAGAAACGTGATATCCTAAATTAAAAATTCAAGTTTTTATTTTCTTGGAAACATATTTTTATTTATCCGCTGCAAATTTTATTGAAATATCATATAAAATTATTATATATATTATTTGGGGTTTAGGGTGTCACAATTTGTGTTCTTATGCAATATGTACACAATGTTTAGGTGAAGAAATATTTTGATCAAGATTCGAGTGGTGCATAAACTCACACCATCTCTTGAGGACCTCTGAGACACATGACCAACACTAACAAGACTAAAAACTATCCCAATAACCGCAGTCCAATCTAGATCGAACTGCTCTGATACCACTTGTAACATCCCACTTTTTCGAGACATTAACTAACAAAATTCTAAACTTAAAATTACAAATTCATTTTTATTTATTTATAATTATTTTATATGCTCATTTATCCTAAAATCAGTTAATAAATTTTTTATTTATATTTTCAAAAAATAAAGAATCAAAATATTTACAATCACTAAAAGTAAATTTAATATGTTAAACAAAAGAGACTCGTAGCCAAAACTATTGATATTTTACTACCCAAGCATAAATCCTAGTTGGTCATAAATTTTGGACTTGTGGTAAACTAACCCAACAAGTCTAACAACGGCACAAAAGTATCTCAGAGCCTCCAACTGCATGCTATTGTACTTCAACGCATTTCTCCTATTAGGTTCACCGTAACATTATTCGCTCAATTAGCACTATATGTAACGTCCTATCAAATGTAAAGGTCATATCCAAATAACAAACATAGAGCAAATAGACATGCATATATAGTTGTTATAGCAAAATATAAATAATCATATTTCATTTAACAGTTAAAAATCACAATGCACTAAAAGTACAATAACAATGAAAATATAACAATACAATGTTTGCGTAATTAATAACGTTAATTCACCCAAAAAACAGGAGATACAATATATCAGTTATCTTTATAAAACACTAGTCACACTTTAATTAATGCATATCCAACATACCTTATTACTTAATCTATATGCGAATGTAATGATTCTGGAATATCGCCTTCCTGCAAGGGCTTCGTGGGTCCTTCCAAGCAACACCATTAACTCGAGCTTCGTAGGTCTTCCAAGCAACACCACTAACTCAACATCCCCGCAAGGATATGTGGGATCCAAGCAATTATGGACACACCACCATACAACTATGAATGGATGCATGAATGTGGACACTTTAATAAAATATATTGCGATACTAACTTATTAACGACGTATCGCATAACATTTATTCTTCACACTTTGAATATGTTCAACACAACCATTGTAACACCATATCACATAACATTTATTTTCCACACTTTGAATATGAATATGTTCAACTCAACTATTATAACAACATATCACATAACATTTATTCTTCACACTTTGAATATGTTCAACACAACCATTATAACAACATATCACAAAACAATTATTTTCCACACTTTGAACATGTCAAACACAACAATTATTAATATTCATTTTGAATATAACACACAAACAAAACCAATAAATAACATCACAGTACATCTATATCACATATAATTCAAATAGGAAAGCGGATAGAGTGATGCCCTTATCGATATGAGTGTGGTTATTAAAATTCTCACGGAGTCTTTTACTCCAAATGTGCTAGACGAATCAGTAACTCATTTATTTGTTGAATTTCTTTCTTTTTCTCTCTTAAACCCGTTTTGTTTTATTTGTTTTATTCCTTTTTATCATTAGAAATGGGAAACGTGTGTTAATAAATGGGAAACGTGGTATTAAACGGGGATGATATAAGATGGGAATGTGATATTAAATGGGAAACTTATTATTTCATTATAAATCCATAAAATTTGTTTTTAACGGTTTCCTTTTATTGTTATTATTATTATTATTATTATTATAATTATTATTATTACCAAAATTAAAATAAAACAATACAACAATAATTATCACCAACTGAATAATTATATAAAAATAATTATATCAACTCATAATAAGGTAAGATATAAAATAAAAATAAAATATTACATTTTTAATCTCCATTATCTATATATATATTATTATTATTATTATTATTATTATTATTATTATTATTATTATTATAAAGGAAACTTTAGTTAATCTTAGGCTTGGATTATGGCTTTGTTGCACTCTAAAAAACTTTACATCCTCTTTTATGATATCTAATAATATTAATCACTGTATTCAAAAGATACAAAAACTCTTATTCTTTCTTATTTTCGTTAATTATTATTGTCTCTATAATTGAATGATAAGCATTAGTTAATTCATATAAAAATAAGATAGCTTTACATGTAAAAGTTGAAAAGTAAAAATTGATCAATAGTTGCGTTTATATAGAAATAATAGTTAAATCAGTTAAAAAAAAAATTTAAACGATTTTATGTGTATATGCACATAAGTAATTAATGTGATATTTTCATTTGTGTTTGATTGATGTTAAGTGTGTACATAATTATATTTTTAATTATTTTTAACCATTTGCTATTTTTAATTATTTATTTTATATATAATTATGTTGATATATTAGTAATATTGTGATTGCTTTAATTATCGATTAATTTAACTTCTTAAAGTCTCATCGATCTCAAATTTCTTAAATAGTCTTCGCTAGCTTTTATTTCTTTTATCGTTTGCTTTAATTAACATTTTATGTAAGTGCACATTATTAAGAATTTGTTCACTTATTTGTTATGTTTACTATATTAATTGTTAAAATATTTTATTTTTTATATTTAACTCAAATTTTGGCCACTCAAATTGGTCTCTTATCATTTGAACACGGGTCATATTAGTCCCTGAAAAAATAATATTCAAATGAATCCTCCACAATTGTATAAAGGAGTCATATTAATCCCTTTGTTAAGTGTCATCCAAATTGGATTAATTTTTGTTTTTGAGGTCAAGTAACGATGAGGTGTTAGTTATTTATGTCACAGTGTCAAAAATGGTTGACTTGTAAATTTTTAGTCTACGAAACATATGTAATATTTAGTTTTGAAAGTAAAAGTAAGGTTTAAATATGTTTTTTTATTTTTGTAAATTTACTTCGTTTTGATTTTAGTTCATATAATTTTTTTTTTATTTACATCTTTGCAAAATCTATCATATTTTAAAAAAGTCATTTATGAATCTCTTTAGTAAAAAAATGGTGAGATGACTAATTTTAGATGAAGTGATACATGACTAGGGATGGCAATAGGTACCCGCAAAAAAAAAAAAACCAACAATGGGTAGGGTAAAAACCTGCATAATGGGTATGAGTACAGGGACGGGTAATTACCTACAAAACGAAGCGGATATGGGTGCAGGTACGGGTACTATAGTACTCACCCCGTCCTGCACCCACACTTATATAGATATATTATTTATTTATTTATTTATTTATTATATTAGTGTTTAGTTTAATTAATTGTTTTCATTTATGTTTTAACATCTATTAATTTGACCACTACAATACTTATAATCGAAAGATAAACCTTTGCAAACTTTTTAAGAATTTGATTATGATGATTATGTAAATAATTGTGACTTTATAACTAAGAGTTATATTTTATTAATCGTGACTTTATAATTATAAATGCAACTTCCTATCAATTATTTTTTACAGATCTCGAAGAATATTATCGTAGGACTTGCAACTTCATAATGTATTATTCTGGATAGTTGAATGTGTATTGTAGAGTGTTTATTTGAAATGTTTTGAGTTAGAAAATATTTTTGTTTATAATATTTTATGATTGAATTTAAAATATTTGAATAATTTTTAAATTTAATCACAAAAATATCATTTATTTATCGATCTATTTTAGTTAAAGCGTGGTAATGGGTATGGATACCTACACTTAGGTATCCAGAGGGTAAGGGTACGGATATTGAAATTGATACCCCAAGAGGGTACAGGTACGGATACTTTTTTAAACCGCGAGTATGAGGACGGGTACCATAGTATCCTACCCAAACCCTACCCACTGTCATCTCTAACTTGATCTCCAAACCCGTCAAATGTGAATACGACTCTACATAGATTTAGACATAGTTTGGTTTGTTATAAACATCATGTTTACACAACCAACCACGACAACAGAGAAAATTAGAAAGCAAAGGTAGATGAACTTAATCACATCGCTGAATCAATAAAACCAACATTAATACTAATGGAGTATTAGTCAGGTAAAGTTTTCAACCTAATTATAATGAGAGATTAGAATTTTTTTCAGTTTGAATCCAGATATGAGAATTTGCGATTTGAAGATAAAGAAATTGAGATTGAAGATGAAGATTATTGAGGTTTTGTTAAAAAATTTGAGGTTGAAAATGAAGATTATCGAGTTTTTTAATATTTAATTGGTTTATTTATTAATTAATCAATTTTAAGTTTTTAATTAAATAAGTTAATAAAATAAATGTTAATTTTAAATATTAAATATTGCTTAGTCAACAACAATTAGAGAGTCATCATGCATCACTTCATCTAAAATTAGTCATCTCACCATTTTTTTACTAAAGAGATTCATAAATGACTTTTTTAAAATTTGATAGATTTTGCAAAGATGTAAATCAAACAAAAAAAATTATATGAACTAAAATCAAAACGAAGTAAATTTAGAAGAATAAAAAAAACATATTTAAACCTTACTTTTACTTTCAAAACTAAATATTCCATATGTTTCGTAGACTAAAAATTTACAAGTCAACCATTTTTGACACTGTGACATAAATAACTAACATCTCATCGTTACTTGACTTCAAAAACAAAAATCAATCCAATTTGGATGACACTTAACAAAGGGATTAATATGACTCCTTTATACAATTGTGGAGGAGTCATTTGAATATTATTTTTTCAGGGACTAATATGACCCGTGTTCAAATGATAAGAGACCAATTTGAGTGGCAAATTTTGAGTTAAATATAAAAAATAAAATATTTTAACAATTAATATAGTAAACATAACCAATAAGTGAACAAATTCTTAATAATGTGCACTTATATAAAAATGTTAATTAAAGCAAACAATAAAAGAAATAAAAGCTAGCGAAGACTATTTAAGAAATTTGAGATCGATGAGACTTTAAGAAGTTAAATTCATCGATAATTAAAGCAATCACAATATTACTAATATATCAAGATAATTATTTATAAAATAAATAATTAAAATAGAAAACGGTTAAAAATAATTAAAATATAATTAGGTATACACTTAACATCAATCAAATGCATTTGAAAATATCACATTAATTACTTATGTGCATATACACATAAAATCGTTTAAATTTTTTTTTTAAATATTACACTAAAATATTATTATTTTTAGAAAATATATACAATAATAAAATATATTATTTTTATTTATATTACTCATTTAGTCTAATATGTATAGAACTAGCACATCATAGAAAGTATGAATATAACGAAAATTAATCACAAAATTTATCAACATATATTCTACAATAATTGTAGCACCAAATTAATTATTTAAAATAATATTTCATTACTAAAATAATTTGTTCTAAAATTTGAGGTGTTACAGAAGAAATTCACTGAAGTTTAAAGCCAAATGAGAGAGCAAGAAGGGAAGTATTGAGTCTTCTTTCTAATCCTTTAGCCTTCGTGTAGTCTTAGCTTCCTTCTTTAGCTCTTCTTCTTCTATGGTTTGGATGTTTGCATGCAAAGATAAAAGATGAAGTTAATGAGAGAAAATAGAAGTTTTATCTCTTGGTTTTTATATTTACAATGGAGGGGAGAAGGGAATTTATTTCCTTTAACCAATTTAATTGACTCAACCGAGTTCCTTTGACTAGAATACCCATTTTATTAATGATTTCATTTCATTCTTATATCTACTCTACATTACTATTTACTATTAATATATAATTACTATACATTATATTTATATACTAATAATCACATGGGACTCTTACAAATAAGTCTTTCCTCTTCTTAATTAACTAGTATTAAAAACAAACATGATACTATGACATATAAAATATACATTTTATTTAAAGGTAATAACAATAATACTCTACTTTAAATTTAAAACATGAGTGTATTTTAAAAAAAAAAATCGATATAGTAAATTTATGATCAATCAATATAAATATTCCTCCGTTCTTTTAATTAATATAAAAAAGAAACCAATACTTGAATACATAACTCTAACAAAATAAAATTAATAGGGAATTTAAGAGATGAGAATAGGAGTTAATAAAGTTTTATATACTATTATAGGTAATATTCGTTAAATTGTTATTGTTATTGTTATTAATATTATGCTTATACTTTAGAATTCTATTATTTGAATTATATCAAATTGTACATGTGTTATTCTTACATAGAAAAAGTGTACAATATTAGATATTATTTTATTAATTTGATCAATTACACTTTTTTGTTTTAATAATATATATTATTTTCATCAAAAGAATATCATACATTATTTATTTACTTTTAACTGATTTATACTATTATTTCTATATAAACGCAACTATTGATCAATTTTTACTTTTCAACTTTTCATTGTAAAGCTATCTTATTTTTATATGAATTAACTAATGCTTATCATTCAATTATAAAGACAATAATAATTAACGAAAATAAGAAAGAAGCGAGTTTTTGTATCTTTTGAATACAGTGATTAATATTATTAGATATCATAAAAGAGGATGTATAGTTTTTTTAGAGTGCAACAAAGGCATAATCCAAGCCTAAGATTAACTAAAGTTTCCTTTATAATAATAATAATAATAATAATAATAATAATAATAATAATAATAAATAATAATAATAATAATAATAATAATAATAATAATAATAATAATAATAATAATAATAATAATAATAATAATAATAATAATATAATAATAATAATAATAATAATAATAATAATAATAATAATAATAATAATAATAATAATAATAATATAATATATATATATTTATAGATAATGGAGAATAAAAAATGTAACTTTTATTTTATTTTATATCTTACCTTATTATGAGTTGATATAATTATTTTTATATAATTATTCTGTTGGTGATAATTACTGTTGTATTGTTTTATTTTAATTTTTGGTAATAATAATAATTATAATAATAATAATAATAATAATAATAATAATAATAATAACAACAACAACAACAACAACAACAACAATAAAAGGAAATCGTTAAAAACAAATTTTTATAGGTTTATAATGAAATAATAAGTTTCCCATTTAATATCACATTCCCATCTAATACCATACCACCCCGTTTAATACCACGTTTCCCATTTCTAATGATAAAAAGGAATAAAATAAAAATAAAAATAAATAAAATAAAATAGGTTTAAGAGAGAAAAAGAAAGAAATTCAAGAACTAAATGAGTTACTGATTCATCTAGCACATTTGGAGTCAAGACTCCGTGAAAATTTTAATAACCACACTCATATCGATAAGGGCATCACTCTATCCGCTTTCCTATTTGAATTATATGTGATATAGATGTACTTTGATGTTATTTATTGGTTTTGTTTGTGTCTTATATTCAAAATGAATATTAATAATTGTTGTGTTTGACATGTTCAAAGTGTGGAAAATAATTGTTATGTGATATGTTGTTATAATGGTTGTGTTGAACATATTCAAAGTGTGAAAAATAAATGTTATGTGATATGTTGTTATAATGGTTGAGTTGAACATATTCATATTCAAAGTGCGGAAAATAAATGTTATGTGATATAGTGTTACAATGGTTGTGTTGAACATATTCAAAGTGTGAAGAATAAATGTTATGCGATACGTCGTTAATAAGTTAGTATCGCAATATATTTTATTAAAGTGTCAACATTCATGCATCCATTCATAGTTGTATGGTGGTGCGTCCATAATTGGTTGGATCCCACATATCCTTGCGGGGATGTTGAGTTAGTGGTGTTGCGTTTAGAATTTTGTTAGTTAATGTCCCGAAAAAGCGGGATGTTACAAGTGGTATGAGAGCAGTTCGATCTAGATTGGATTGCGGGTTATTGGGATAGTTTTTAGTCTTGTTAGTGTTGGTCATGTGTCTCAGAGGTCCTCAAGAGATGGTGTGTGAGTTTATGCACCACTCGAATCTTGATGAAAATATTTCTTCACCTAAATATTTCTTCACACTTCACTGTAACATCAAATCATCACATAAATTATTATCACACATAATACATATTAATCACAACAAAACAATCACAAGAAAATGCAATGCTATGCATGAGCTTAGACTCTACTTCACAATGTGGTACCATTCTAACTCTGAAATACTTGGTTAGGAGGTTTGATACTATGCCACCATCCCGGTGACGGACAATTCAAATTGGCCTTGTCCTCATAGATCCCCTCAACTCAACTCGAGACACATATACGTGACAGTCGAGGTAAACGTGTGTTGCATGGTAGCTTCCGACATTTGGAGTGCTATCTCCAAGTCACCTAGGAATTCCCCACTCGAATACCTCCCAGGTCCAAAAAACTTGCCTTAAGGCTCGACAACAGACCGCCACGATCAAACTCATTCAGTTGTACTCCCCAGAATCACTAGGCTTGTCAGACCTTACCTATATGATGACAAAATAATCTCCACTTCATAAATTCTCAATATATTTTCTCCCCTCGTTAGCTTAGATTACTCCATTAAGAGAATCACTTTTAGGAATCATCATTATCTCATCAACCATGGGGTACTTCAATATTCTCATCACAATTTTAGAACATCATTAATCATACATAATCATGATCATCATATAAATCATCACAATTCAATAACATCACTATCATCAATAAAACGTCATCATTATCATCACATAAACATATGTCATACAATGCATCCATCTTTTATTATCACATCACATAAATTCGTCTAATCAAACAGATGCACATAATTTCATTCAACATCCAACATCACAACAATATCAAATATCAAATACCACACAATTAGCAACTGTAGATCGACAACGTACAACGAGCGAATTCGAATAAACGGCGAGTTCACAAAATCGTTGAGACTTGACTGATAAATTATGCTGAGCTTAAAAATAAATTTTAAATAATCAATAATAATTTTTGGAACAAAAATTGAGTCAAAACGACGAGAAAAAACTGCAAAAAAAGTCTCACCGACTCGTCAGAGCGTCGGAAGGGTACGACGTCAACTTCACAAAAAAAAATACAAATTAATAGTGCTTCTTGAAGGTTTCGACGAGTGGAATCCAAAAATGATACCGGTTTTTTTAGACGACAAATGTGGTGATTGGAATCGGGCAAAAACAGCTCGCCTAAGGAAAGAAACGCATCTGTTTCTGATTAAACGGAGTCACAATTGATAAAATTGATGCCAAAAATGGATTCAGCGGCCGATTTTGTGTGGGATAGAGGTTGGGATCGTTTCAAAATGGCAAGGAATTGATGGGACGAATTTGAGAGGAATAGGGTGTTATGCGTGCTCTTTGACAGTGCGCTGCTGTTTGATCTTGCCGTTTTTAATTGCAGATTGAGGGGTGTAGACGACAGATGTACAGGTGCAGGAGTAAAATAGTCTGTAAGGCCCAACACAGGAGAGTCCAGTCTGAAGCAGAAATGAGGGTGTAATGAACAACTAGCAGGTGTAGAAAAGAAAATGTCCAACAAGTAATAGCTCAAATTAATATGCAAAAGTAGAAAAATACGGGTGTAAATAGTAGCTAAAATTCATCTTTTTGTATTTTTAAAAGCCCTTAATAAATAAATAGTTTATTTTACTTTCCTAGAAACTTTTTCTCCAAAATACTCATTTTAACATAATATCTTCTATCCTAAATATAGATAAGTATAATTTTAACCAAAACTCTCATATTCAAAATAATATCTATGATTATTACTATAACATCTTTCAAAATAATCACATAAAAATACATCATCTTTATAGAATAGTCGAAATGATAAAATAAATAAAAATAACATCACCAATTTATATTACTTAAAAATTAAAAATAAATATGTGCAACTATATAAAAATAAAGAAAATAAATATTAATATTACTAATATATTAAGATAATTATTTGTAAAATAAATAATTAAAATAAAAATGTTTATAAATAATTAAATATAATTATGGGTACACTTAACGTCGGTCAAACATACCAGAAAATATCAAATTAACTGCAAACACACATATATATGTAGAGTCGCCTAAAATCTTATTCTTTAAAATACTTACACTAAAATACCATTATTTATAGAAAAATATATAAAATAATAAAATATAATATTTATTATTTATATCACTTATATAGTCAAATCTATACAAAATTAGCGTATCATAGAAAACTTCCATATAACAAAAGTTAGTCACAAGATTTATCCACATATATTCTAAAATAGTTTTAAAATCGAATTAATTATCTAAAATCCTATTTCATTAAGAAAATATTTATTTTAAAATTTGGGGTGTTACAATTCTACCTTCGTTAAAGAAATTTCGTCCTCGGAATTTGTGGTGATTGAACTAATATCTAACTTACCACCCTCTAGATTCAAACTTAGTCTATACATGTATTTAAGACATTTACTATTTAATTAAGCACACCGTGTCAAAAATCAATTAGCTTGACATGATAGGCTAACATGACACAACAATTTAATTAAACACATCTTATTCAACAATTTAATTATGAAGCGAATATCATGATCATGATTAGTCAGTATCATATATAGATAAAACTAAGCATGTGAATTTTAGTCAACAACAACTTACTACATTTAATTAAGTCAAATAACACATATATCAAATACGTTTTCAAGTTCAACTAACTTCTCAAACAATATTCTACTAGTTTTACTCTCCTAAAAGGGTGTTTAAATCCTAAATACAATTACTCTATAAGTTTCACAAAGTTAGACAGATAGAGAAACATTTAAAATATATCACACCTTCATGAATTACGAACATAAATGCATATATAACAACTCAATGTTCTACAATCACTTAGGTTTTTTTTAAAAGGAAACTAACGTGCATAATTATAGTGGAATAGAACAATTTTTTTCACATATAGTTTCAAACACACCCCAAGTCTAACTTAATTTTAAAATGTTACACAAAATTCATTTATAGAACTCTTACAATAGTTCTAGGTCCTTATCAAATAAGACAATATAGAACAAAAAAAGACACTAATACAATGCACTTATTTATTTTAAGCATGTTACTTAGAAGATCAAATATACTTAATTGGATGTTTAATTTAAGTACACACAACCAACATAATATTCACGTCACCTAATCAGTTATTAAGCATTCAACATTGGTGTCACATAAGACTCATAATCACTCAAATTTGTATAACAAATGAACATGGTTTCTAACTATTTCCAAAACAAAATTAACAAGTATTTATACTAATAATAACTACGGATTGTTGTTGCCTCATTGATCGACGATGAGTCATCGGGGTAGCTAGTCCCTCCTACTCATGTAGTCAACTACTTAAGGAACTATAACTGTAGTCATTCAAATTCAAACAGGGGTAATTAAAAGTATCTTTAGCATGATTTAGGATGTGCGAAGGCGGCGCCACAACTCCTACTCCTTACTTCAAGTTAAAAACTCACTTAATTACACATTGACAATAATTTATTAGTAATTTACAACTAGTTACAACAACAAAGAAATGACACTAGTATCAATATATAATCAATAATCCGATTGAAGAAATATAGAACTATTTCACTTTTAGATGCACTCGACTACTCTAACTCTATACACCAATTCCCAACAATTAGAACACTTGAAACACGAACAATTTAATATTTACATAATCATATACACATTCAAATAACTAATTCAAAAATTAGCACCAAGATTTTACGTTCATCTCATAACTCAAACAATGATTCAAAAAATGAAACATATTCTCCTAGAGGTCAAACTGCTCCAAATTGATCACGATTAAATTTTCTTTTGAGTTAACCATCACTTAAAAGTTACAACAAATGGAAGCATATATAGATTTTCCAAGTAGAAGATAAGATAAATAATTATTTACTAGAAGATACAATAAATTACCAAACCAAATTGAATAGTGCAAAAATCACTTTCAAGGTTACACATCATTCTAAAAATTAATTTCTAGACTTAAATTATTATTAAAAAAATATCACTAACTATTTAACACCAAAAAAAATTCATTGAGAATTCTAAATTTTTCTTTAAATTATATTTCAACAATTCAAGTCTAAATAAAAACAACTAAGATAAATCACGTTTCTAAATACAATACAAATAAAATAAATCACGGATATTTTTAAAATCTATAAGATTTCTAAAAATTCATTCATATTTTAATCATCAAAAACACATTTTAAAATAGTTTATCACTGTAAAAGTTATTATTTTGAACTTATATTTTGAAATAAAATTTAAACTATATATATAGATAGATAGGAAATTTTACAATTAATTAACACTTCCAAAATAGTTCCAATTTATTTTCTTATTTTATCAATCTTACAAAAAAAAAATTGTATATCTATATACATTAAAGTAGTGCACATGACACAAAACATAAGACATATGATAATGAATTACACTAATTCATAAATCTACAAAATAGTAGCATCCTCTAACACTACCTATTTAACATGCTTATAGATACATCCCTCAGTTTATATAAGCCACAAAATTGGTCCAAAATATAACACACCATCAACTTTAAAGATTTTGGAGTTCTGTTCTAATCTTAAAAATTGAGTCTCAAATAAAAATTGCAATTAATAAAAAAATTGATAAATTAAATTTTAGTTTCTATACGCATACCAATCTACATGATGCACTCTACCCGTACCAATCTAATGCATACCATTTTGTTAGGTTAATTCATAAAATAAAAATTCTACTTATAAAATACATCAATTATAGAAACTAAAATTTAGATAACTTTTCAAAAAGAATTTTACTGTTGAGAAGGTTTTTAGAAACTTTGTTTTTTTTTTCCTTCTTTTTACTTCTCTTTCTCAATTAGTAGACATTTTATCATAGTACTATTGTAAATCACTGAATAGTTATTAAACTCTAAAACTCTAACATCGAGTCAAACTCTAATGAGTTCATAATATCATAATAAAAAAAAAATCAATCATTTCAAATAAATATCCCAACACCCTCACGATTCAATATTTACACCAGCCCCCTAAACCAACATAACAACAACTCTTTTCAATTTTCTTAAAAACAAGACAGAGTAAAACATGTTGTAAATTTTAAGCTTTTTTAAACATTAAATAAAATCAGTAACATAGAATTATTGTTATTTTATAAATCAACAAAAATTCAACTCAATTTAATTTCTTTAAAATAATCAAGAGTAATTCAAACAAAAAGTTATTTTCATCATATAAAATAAGTAAACTTTAACTCCTTCAAAATGTCATTTTTAAAAAATTCTAACTTCTACCAACCTCTAACATTCAAGAATTACTATTGCTAATAATATGAATTTCATACTATCTAAATCATGACGAACATTCTAAATTGTTTTCGAAACCAATATCAAAACTCTACTCATCTAGATACAACCATCATTCTAAATTATTATTTTGTTTACTCGAAAGATTTTTTATGTGAAATCTCTAAATAATAATTTGAAACTTTGAGGTTTTGATTATATCAAACTTACAAAGTTTTAAACATTTAAGGCTTGTTTGACTGTGATTTCCATTTTAGTTTTTAAAAATCATTTTATAATTTAATTTTAGAAAACTATTTTTAAAAGAAAATTTTAAAAAATTTGTTTAACAATTTCAATTTTTAAAACAGTTTTTGACTAAAGAGTTAAAAAATTAAAAGTAAAACATCATTTATCTATTTTACTTTTTTAATTTTAAAAAGTATAATATTAAAAATAGTTTTACAAAATAGTTTTTAAAAACAATAAATTCAAACAAATTTTTTTAGTTTTTAAATTTTAAAATACTACAATAGAGTTTTGTAGATGTGAATCAAATATTTACTTATCCTTGGTCTATTTTAATAGGAAAATATATATTGATACATGAATATTTTATTATAGAATTTGACTCTTCTCTAAAGTGAGTGAATTAATAGTTGATAATATAAATATTTATGATTGAATCATATAATATCAATCATTTATTTGTTATTCAGTTTAGATGAATTAAGGGCTTGTTTGATTGTGTTTTACTTTTTAGTTATTTGAAAACTATTTTATAAATAAATTTTAGAAAACTGTTTTTAAAAAGAAAATTTTAGAAAATCTGTTTAACAACTCTAGTTTTTAAAACAATTTTTTACTAGAGAGTTAAAAAAAACTAAAATTTGAAAAGTAAAACACCGTTTATCAATTTTACTTTTTTAGTTTTAAAAAGTATAATATTAAAAATTGTTTTACAAAACAGTTTTTAAAAACTAGTAATTCAAACAAATTTTTTAGTTTTTAAATTTTAAAATACTAAAATAAATTTTTTTTAGATGTAAATCAAATAAGTCCTAAATCATTTATTTCATATTTCTTGCATTTTCTATAAATCAAGTCAAAAGTGAAAACAAAAAGATATCAACACATGCTCCGTCGCATCTTTCACATGATCCATGGCCTTTACAATCAAGTTTCACATCGTCCAAACCTATTGTTGGTCCTGCTAATGCTGGTCTTGGCTGTAAGAGAGAAATTTCACCAATTCAAATTCTATGTTTTCTTTTATGAAAATATTAAATACGACACATTTTAAGCTGCGGATTAAGTACAAGATTGATACATTGAAAATTCAATATGAAAAGAATAAAAAAATGTTGATACATTGAAAATTCAATATCAATTAATTGCAGTATGATCACTAATAACTAATTGATTACAAAAACATGAAAATTAAATGGTGATCTATCCTAATTTGTAATTAAAAAAATTTAATTGTACATTAAAAAGTAATTAAAATAAAACTAGAATAGATAACTAAAACACAATAAAAGATATATCGATTATCAGATCCACTTAATATCTTAGAAGAGAGTTTAGTTGCTCATTATTATAAATAAAATTAAATATAAAAATAATAATGTTCAACAAATTAAATGGCAAGAGTAAGAACCTTAAAAAAAAAGGATTTACTTCAAAACTTAAGACCCTTTGCTCTAACTTTAAAAATCCCTAAAATCTCCCATTTATTGTGGTGTCAATTCCTATTTCTCCCCCTTTTCCTAATGTGCAGTTTCCTGCCAGCCTTAGTTGTGTTTTATATGATAATTTTTTTTTCAAATCTTATGCAACCAATAAGAACTCTCTCTTATAATATATAATATATAAATTATATATTATGAGTTTGAAGTGGCTCTAAAATTAAATTTGTATTATTTTATCAAATTTTCTCTCTTTTTTCATAAAAAAGAATAAATTAAATTAAAAATTTATATAATAGTTCATAATTACTCTAAAATACTTTTACAAATATCTAAAAATGCACAAAATAAGAGTTTATCACAAAAAATTTAGAAATGAACAATGTCATTTTGAGAGTATTTAATATTGGATCTATAATATCTTTTGTTCGACTAATAGTAATCCATTCCACCTTAAATATAGTTTTAAGAAAAATATTCAACAAAATGAAATAAAAGCTCCACATCATATATATTAAAAATTAACAAAAACTCTTATAAACATATCAACATAGTTAAACTATGTAAATTTAAGTGTATTTACTAATAATAAAAAAATTGTCTCACAGACCAAAAAAAAAAGAGGCTTACAGAGTTTTATATAACAATTTCAAAATAATAATAATAATAATAATAATCACTTAATTGTCAAAACTCCCTCTTCAACAACAAATTAATTTTAAATCTTTAACTACGACCAATAAAAAAATACAATTCAATATAAAGAATATTACTCCTAGAAAATAAAAGAAACATTAATAACTTTAGTGAGAATTAATTAGTTCTAACTAAGTGTCATTTTCATTATCTTTGTTGGTGTATAGACTAAGAGAATTTAAATGGTTAAAAGTACTAGAAGGGAAAAAATGTATCACAAAAAATAGAAGATGTTATATACAAAAAATATTAGTATTGGACCTATGAAGTAACTTGTATTTTATATAAAAAGATTAAGCAAATATATATATAGTTGTCTCACAATTTGTGTTACGTCATTTTAGCTTCAATTATCTCCAATAATATTATATGATATATTGTGGTATACCCGACAAAGAAGATAATATTGACGATAAATGCAATTATAATAATAATTTAAAATTAGTAAAATAAAAATAAACTTAAATTATTTTTTTAAATACACATCAAAATCCACGATTTTATTTCAATTTACATGTGACAAACTTACTTGATATGTACATAATAATGATTGGAAAGATATAAAATAAAAAATAATAATTTATATTCAATAATATAAATATGTATATTATTATTACTATTATTATTATTATTATTATTATTATTATTATTATTATTATTATTGTTGTTGTTGTTGTTGTTGTTGTTTTTCTTTGTTTGATAAACTAGAAATCTTAACTTCGTGTTAAATATGGATTCTTATCCTAAATCCTAAACCCTAAACCCTAAATCCAAGTAGGCCCTGTAAGGGGTTCTTATCCAAAAGAACTAGAAGTGCCTTTGTTTAAGATAATTTAAAGATAAAATTAATTTAAAAAAAAAAACAGAAATCAATTTAAATTAGGCATACAGAAATGAAGGATAATTTTGTTTTTGTTTTTCACAAATAATTTTTTTAAAATAATTATTATGGTGAGAAATGAAAAGCTATTTTGATTAATTTTTGGAAAAATTATTTCCAATAGAAGGAAGAAGCATACAGATTCACTTTTAATATAATCGGAAACAAAAACAAAATAACGATTCGGGCTCTTCTTAAAAGTCTCTTAAAACAATTTCTATGTTATTTATACAAAAACACTTTCATTTTTTTTTTGTTTCAAAATTACTTTTATATTAATACCTAATAAATAGGAGCAAATATTTTCAAACTTTTTTTTTAAAAATAATTTTAATTCATGAAAAGTATTGAGCATAAAAATGTTGAATGATTAGAAGATTAAAATAAAATTTGATAATGCAATAATTTATAGTTTCAATTATCTTATAAATCTATCAATTAATTGCAGTATGATCACTAACAACTAATTGATAATTTGATTACAAAACATGAAAATTAAATGGTGATCTATCCTAATATGTAATTAAGAAAATTTAATTGTACAGTAAAAAGTAATTAAAATAAAACTAGAATAGATAACTAAAACACACTAAAAGATATATCGATTATCAGATCCACTTAATATCTTAGAAGAGAGTTTAGTTGCTCATTATTATAAATAAAATTAAATATAAAATAATAATGTTCAACAAATTAAATGACAAGAGTTAGAACCTTAAAAAAAGATAGCAGACACTTTGTTATTGATAGCAGACAAAAGTAAGAACCTTAAATGACAAGAGTAAGACACTTTGCTCTAACTTTTAAAATCCCTAAAATCTCCCATTTATTGTGGTGTCAATTCCTATTTCTCACTAGTACATACATAAACAAAAAATAAATATTTGTTATTGATAATTATAAAAATTATAAGATAAATGTTTATCACTAATACATAAAATATTTTTTTAAGTCTAAATGAAACATAAATAAGATAGCAGCTACGCGTTACCCGTAGTGAAATAACACAAATTTCTTGTTAATTTTAATAAGAAAATTCATTGATACATGGATATTTTATTTCATACGTGCATTTTTTAATAATTCCCGTTACAAGTAAAAAACTAAAGACATTAAGACATGCATATGATTAATTTAAATTTGGCTTTTTAACTCAATTCTTCACACAACAACATTGAGCAAATCCATAACATCCACCACCTCTTGTAAAGCCTTCATGAAGGCATGTATTATCGCATGTTTCACATAATCCATGTCCATTACAATCAAGTTCAATAGTCTTCAAATCTATTGTTGGTCCTGCTAATGCCGCTCCTGCTGTAAGAAAAAACATCACAAATTCAAAATTCTATATGCTTTGTTTTATGAAAATATTAACACACAACACACTTTAAGCTGCAAATAATGTACTAGACCCATACAATGAAAATTCAATAAAAGAAATAAATAATGTTTAATACTGCATTTAAATAATTGTAAATAGAACTTTAGGGGTGTAACTACTTATGTTTCTTACATGAAGCCAGTACCAAAGCAATGCATAAAATTCCAAAGAGAAAAGATTTAGTCATTATGAGAGTCTTTGATGTTGGAACTATAAAATCTTTTCTTTGACTAATAATACTCCCTTCCACGTTCCACCTTAAATATAAAAAAAAAGTCTGCATACATTTAATGGGGAATTCAAAATATATTATAGTATTATAATTCAGTCAATATTTTGATTAATCTCCATTACTTCTCATTATTTTGAGATTGACTCTTGATTATTGACTAATTTTATTTTATTTTAAAAATTTATAAATAACATACAAGTTTTATGGAGTTATTACATAAATGGTGAATTTTTAAAAATATATAAATTATTAAAATTATATAATGAATTAAATACTTATTTCAATATTTTGAATATCTCTGTTGTTACTCGTTATTTGGAGATTGATTCTTCAATTTTGATTTATTTATCATGTAATGCTTTTAATAGATATCTATATTTATATATTGCGATAAATGCTGAAATTTTTTGTACCATGAGTTAAATTAAATGCATGATTCTATACTATATTTTAGGCTAAATAGCCTATGCAGTCCCTTAACTTAATTTCAGTAAACGTTTCATTTTCTTCTCGATTTGGTCATTTATTTTAATTTTAAGTGACAATTTGATTTTTTTATGTTTTAAAATGTCAACAATGTTATCATTTTTTTTTACAAAACTTCAAAAAATTTATCAAAATTTTCAAATTAAAACTCATAAAATTAATTATCATCTTCAATACAATGCAAATTTCATCAAATTTATAATTTAAATATTTAAATAAACTCATATTTTCATTTTTTATTTGATGAATTTGATGTTATTAAATTCATAACTAGGATTGATTTCCTTATCATTTGTATATTTTAATAATTCCAGTCAAAAGTGAAAACAAAAGTAATTAAGGAATACATATACTTTTATTTAGATTCTTCTTCTTCAAGAAGGCAATATATTATTACACAAAGAAAAGGAGTCAATGATATAATTTATTTAAATTTTTTTCTTTTGCCTTTGCAAAAAAGTAAAATAATAATTTATATCAATCCTTCACACAATAACACTGAGAAATTCCATAACATACACTTCCTTTTGTAAAGCCTTGGTCAAGGCATGTTTTGTTGCATTGTTCACATGATACATCTCCTTCATTGTCCAAAGCTTTTGTTAGTCTTGCTAATGTTGGTCTTGCTGTAAGAAAAAAAAATCACAAATTCAAAACTAAATATGTTTTGTTTTATGAAAATATTAACATACGACACATTTCAAGCTGCACATTAGGTACTAGATTGAAAAATTGAAAATTCAATAAAAGAAAAAGAAAAATGTTTAATACATCATTGAAATAATTATAATTAATAGAACTTTAGAAGGCTAACTATTTATGTTTCTTACATGATGTTAGGACCAAAACAATGCATAAAATTCCAAAGTTAAAAGATTTAGAGATGCCCAATGCCATTTTGAGGGTGTTTGATCTTGGAACTATAATATCTTGTTCAACTAATACTCCTTTGCCCGTTAAATATAAGAAAAAAATATGATGTTTATAGACTTGTTAGTAAAAAAAGTATACATTTAATGGACGATTTCAAAATCAACAATAATAGTAGAATTCATTTAATATTTTTGTAACATTTCATTTTTTCGGGACATTAACTAACGAAATTCTAAACGTAAAAATACAAATTCGTTTTTATTTATTTATAATTATTCTATATACTCATTTATCGTAAAAATCAATTAATAATATTTTTAGTTATATTTTCAAAAATAAAGAATCAAAATATTTACAATCACTAAAAGTAAATTTAATACGTTAAACAAAAGAGACTCTTGTGGTCAAAACTATTGATATTTTATTACCCAAGCATAAATTGGTCATAAACTTTGGACTTGTGGTAAACTAACCCAATAAGTCTAACAACGACACAAAAGTATCTAAGAGCCTCCAACTGCATGCTATTGTAGTTCAACGCATTTCTCCTATTAGGTTCACCGTAACATTATTCGCTCAATTAATGTCTTGTCAAATGTAAGGGTGATATCCAAATAACAAACACAGAACAAATAGACATGCATGTATAGTTGTTATAGCAAAATATAAATAATCATATTTCATTTAACAGTTTAAAAATCACAACGCACTAAAAGTACAATAACAATGAAAATATAATAGTACAATGTTTGCGTAATTAATAATATTACTTCATCCATCCAAACGACCAAGAGGTAAAATAACAATAAGATATAGAAGTACAATATCACATATTTAATAGCGTTCGCCCAAAACCAGAAGATACAATATATCAGTTATCTTTATAAAACACTAGTCACACTTTAATTAATGCATATCCAACAGACCTTATTACTTAATCTATATGAATTCGGGAATATCCCCTCCCAGCAAGGGCTTCGTGGGTCCTGCCAAGCAACACCACTATCTCGAGCTTCAGTCCTTCCAAGCAACACCATTAACTCAACATCCTCACAAAGATATGTGGGATCCAACCAATTATGGACCCACCACCACACAACTATGAATGGATGTATGAGTGAATGTGGACACTTTAATAAAATATAATGCGATACTAAGTAATTAACGATGTATCGCATAACATTTATTCTTCACACTTTGAATATGTTCAACACAACCATTGTAACACCATATCACATAAAATTTATTTTCCACACTTTGAATATGAAAATGTTCAACTCAAACATTATAACAACATATCACATAACATTTATTCTTCACACTTTGAATATTTTAATATGTTCAACACAACCATTATAACAACATATCACATAACATTTATTTTCCACACTTTGAACATGTCAAACACATCAATTATTAATATTCATTTTGAATATAACACACAAATAAAACCAATAAATAACATCACAGTACATTTATATCACATATAATTAAAATAGGAAAGCGGATGGAGTGATGCCTTTACCGATATGAGTGTGGTTATTAAAATTTTCACGCGGTCTTTATTCCAAATGTGCTAGATGAATCAGTAACTCATTTAGTTCTTGAATATCTTTTTATATCACATATAATTCAAATAGGAAAGCGGATGGAGTGATGCCCTTACCGATATGAGTGTGGTTATTAAAATTCTCACGCGGTCTTTACTCCAAATGTGCTAGATGAATCAGTAACTCATTTAATTCTTGAATTTCTTTTTATATCACATATAATTAAAATAGGAAAGTGGATGGAGTGATGCCTTATCGATATGAATGTGGTTATCAAATTTCTCACGCGGTGTTTACTCCAATGTGTTAGATGAATCAGTAACAGTAACTCAGTTCTTGAATTTCTTTCTTTTTCTCTTCGAAACAAGTTTTGTTTTGTTTTATTTCTTTTTATTTTTATTTTATTCCTTTTTATCATTAGAAGTGGGGAACGTGTGTTATTAAATGGAGAACGGGGAACGTGGTATTAAATGGAGAATGTGATATTAAATGGAGAATGTGTTATTTCAACTAAACCCATGAAATTTGTTTTTTAACGGTTCCCTTTTATTATTATTATTATTATTATTATTATTATTATTGTTAATATTATTATTATTATTACCAAAAATTAAAATAACACAATACAATAGTAATTATCACCAACAATTTGTTCTATAAAAATAATTATATCAACTCATAATAAGATAAGATATAAAAATAAAATAAAATGTTAAATTCTACCTACCTTAAATAGTTTCGTACTCGAAACTGACGCTAGAAAAAGGCGGGTCTTACATTCTATCATCCTAAAAATAGTTTTGTCCTCGAAACTGACACTAAAGTTCTTAGATATAACACACATATCTTATTCGTCGAAAAAATCTTATATATCTTGCTGCAATTATTTCAGAATTCATCAAGCCTAACATCCTCACCATTATTCTACCCATTTACAACTCTAAAATCATATTCACTAAGTCTGGTATTATTCTAATCCTACCAAGAAAGCTTCTAAGTCCTCTACAGACCGAAACCTACACCACACAAGATTTTGTTTATAATCATAATCTGAATACATCTTAGATATTCAAACATTTGTGACAATTTTCCACGAATATGTCCAACGTGTCATCGTTCTCAAACCACTATAAAGTGTTATTACGTTTAGTGTTCGATCTTTTGGATCCAATACTCTAATTTTATTCAACTTGAATTATTCCCACAAGTTTTTTTTTTTTTTAATTCATTGTTGCTCTTATGGCTAAAAATCTAATCCATATGATTTACTACTTAAATTCTCATCCCTTATGGTTTAGTATCACTTACTCGTCAACTACAACTCATAAACACAAATCATATCTTTAATTTAAAAATTTCATTCTCAACAGACCTTTTAAGATTATTGTCTCTAATGTACTCTTAAACCTCAACATCTTTAATTCACCAAAACCTCAGTCAAACAACACCATTTTTTCCATTCACCCCATAATAACCAATAATTAATATCACCTACATTGAGATCTTTGATCAAGCCTACGATTGATCGCTTCAAATCATTCTCATTCATTTAATGTATGGTATTGTCAAACATAAAAGTTGAAAATTATGTTATTATATCCTACAAGTATTCACATGCTTCACTAATTTGAATTCTTGGTTATAAAATACATATCTTTACTCCATATAATACTTTTAAGCAATTAACAAGTTCATACTTATTCAATTATGCAACTAGTAATAATTTTACATCAACCCAAAACTACTTAATAGTATCATAATTGTTTAGTCTCATGAATGTGACTATCATAAAATTCACACTTAATGATCTACATGTCGAATTGAACACGACTCAATCATCTCTTTCGTTTCCTCGATAATTTTCTTCTCCTAAGGTTTTGGACCATTAACTAACATAAAATCTTAATTGTAACATCCATATCACAACCCCTACTAGACCCACTAAGTTCCAACCATGCTTCTGTCGCGCCACTCTGATAAATCGATTAAGAACATGATTTGTGTTCTTATGCAATATGTACACAATGTTTAGGTGAAGAAATATTTTGATCAAGATTCGAGTGGTGCATAAACTCACACCATCTCTTCAGGACCTCTGAGACACATGACCAACACTAACAAGACTAAAAACTATCCCAATAACCCGCAGTCCAATCTAGATCGAACTGCTCTGATACCACTTGTAACATCCCACTTTTTCGGGACATTAACTAACAAAATTCTAAACGTAAAAATACAAATTCATTTTTATTTATTTATAATTATTTTATATGCTCATTTATCCTAAAATCAGTTAATAATTTTTTTATTTATATTTTCAAAAATAAAGAATCAAAATATTTACAATCACTAAAAGTAAATTTAATATGTTAAACAAAAGAGACTCGTAGCCAAAACTATTGATATTTTACTACCCAAGCATAAATCCTAGTTGGTCATAAATTTTGGACTTGTGGTAAACTAACCCAACAAGTCTAACAACGGCACAAAAGTATCTCAGAGCCTCCAACTGCATGCTATTGTACTTCAACGCATTTCTCCTATTAGGTTCACCGTAACATTATTCGCTCAATTAGCACTATATGTAACGTCCTATCAAATGTAAAGGTCATATCCAAATAACAAACATAGAGCAAATAGACATGCATATATAGTTGTTATAGCAAAATATAAATAATCATATTTCATTTAACAGTTAAAAATCACAATGCACTAAAAGTACAATAACAATGAAAATATAACAATACAATGTTTGCGTAATTAATAACGTTAATTCACCCAAAAACAGGAGATACAATATATTAGTTATCTTTATAAAACACTAGTCACACTTTAATTAATGCATATCCAACATACCTTATTACTTAATCTATATGCGAATGTAATGATTCTGGAATATCGCCTTCCTGCAAGGGCTTCGTGGGTCCTTCCAAGCAACACCATTAACTCGAGCTTCGTAGGTCTTCCAAGCAACACCACTAACTCAACATCCTCGCAAGGATATGTGGGATCCAAGCAATTATGGACGCACCACCATACAACTATGAAGGGATGCATGAATGTGGACACTTTAATAAAATATATTGCGATACTAACTTATTAACGACGTATCGCATAACATTTATTCTTCACACTTTGAATATGTTCAACACAACCATTGTAACACCATATCACATAACATTTATTTTCCACACTTTGAATATGAATATGTTCAACTCAACCATTATAACAACATATCACATAACATTTATTCTTCACACTTTGAATATGTTCAACACAACCATTATAACAACATATCACATAAAAATTATTTTCCACACTTTGAACATGTCAAACACAACAATTATTAATATTCATTTTGAATATAACACACAAACAAAACCAATAAATAACATCACAGTACTGTTGGGAAAAATAGCATAAGTTAAAAAATTCAAGACACAATCACAACACAAGAATATAACGTGGAAACTCCAAAACCGGAGAAAAAACCACGGCCGCTGCCTAAACCGGCAACCAGAGAATTAATACTATGTGAAAATTGTTACAACACATAGACTTCTCTCACTCACACCCCAGACACCCCAGTACAACCACACTCTTACAAAGCAAATATATAAACTAAGTCAGATACAAGCTTAAAGTGCTATTGCTGACTGGTGCATTTGAAAACAAAGGACCAAAACCCAATATATAGCCTTGGCCTTCTCCTTATTCTCCCACGCTAAAGGATGTGGGACTTGCAATCAACCCCAACAAGTACATCTATATCACATATAATTCAAATAGGAAAACGGATAGAGTGATGCCCTTATCGATATGAGTGTGGTTATTAAAATTCTCACGGAGTCTTTACTCCAAATGTGCTAGACGAATCAGTAACTCATTTATTTGTTGAATTTCTTTCTTTTTCTCTCTTAAACCCGTTTTGTTTTATTTGTTTTATTCCTTTTTATCATTAGAAATGGGAAACGTGTGTTAATAAATGGGAAACGTGGTATTAAACGGGGATGATATAAGATGGGAATGTGATATTAAATGGGAAACTTATTATTTCATTATAAATCCATAAAATTTGTTTTTTAACGGTTTCCTTTTATTGTTATTTTTATTATTATTATTATAATTATTATTATTACCAAAAATTAAAATAAAACAATACAACAATAATTATCACCAAACTGAATAATTATATAAAAATAATTATATCAACTCATAATAAGGTAAGATATAAAAATAAAATAAAATATTACATTTTTAATCTCCATTATCTATATATATATATTATTATTATTATTATTATTATTATTATTAATATAAAGGAAACTTTAGTTAATCTTAGGCTTGGATTATGGCTTTGTTGCACTCTAAAAAACTTTACATCCTCTTTTATGATATCTAATAATATTAATCACTGTATTCAAAAGATACAAAAACTCTTATTCTTTCTTATTTTCGTTAATTATTATTGTCTCTATAATTGAATGATAAGCATTAGTTAATTCATATAAAAATAAGATAGCTTTACATGTAAAAGTTGAAAAGTAAAAATTGATCAATAGTTGCGTTTATATAGAAATAATAGTTAAATCAGTTAAAAAAAAATTTAAACGATTTTATGTGTATATGCACATAAGTAATTAATGTGATATTTTCATATGTGTTTGATTGATGTTAAGTGTGTACATAATTATATTTTAATTATTTTTAACCATTTTCTCTTTTTAATTATTTATTTTATATATAATTATGTTGATATATTAGTAATATTGTGATTGCTTTAATTATCGATTAATTTAACTTCTTAAAGTCTCATCGATCTCAAATTTCTTAAATAGTCTTCGCTAGCTTTTATTTCTTTTATCCTTTGCTTTAATTAACATTTTATGTAAGTGCACATTATTAAGAATTTGTTCACTTATTTGTTATGTTTACTATATTAATTGTTAAAATATTTTATTTTTTATATTTAACTCAAATTTTTGCCACTCAAATTGGTCTCTTATCATTTGAACACGGGTCATATTAGTCCCTGAAAAAATAATATTCAAATGAATCCTCCACAATTGTATAAAGGAGTCATATTAATCCCTTTGTTAAGTGTCATCCAAATCGGATTGATTTTTGTTTTTGAAGTCAAGTAACGATGAGGTGTTAGTTATTTATGTCACAGTGTCAAAAATGGTTGACTTGTAAATTTTTAGTCTACGAAACATATGTAATATTTAGTTTTGAAAGTAAAAAGTAAGGTTTAAATATGTTTTTTGATTTTGTAAATTTACTTCGTTTTGATTTTAGTTCATATAATTTTTTTTTTTTTGATTTACATCTTTGCAAAATCTATCATATTTTAAAAAAAGTCATTTATGAATCTCTTTAGTAAAAAAATGGTGAGATGACTAATTTTAGATGAAGTGATACATGATTAGGGATGGCAATAGGTACCCTGGGGGGCAAAAAAAAAAAAACCAACAATGGGTAGGGTAAAAACCTGCATAATGGGTATGAGTACAGGGACGGGTAATTACCTACAAAACGAAGCGGATATGGGTGCGGGTACGGGTACTATAGTACTCACCCCGTCCTGCACCCACACTTATATAGATATATTATTTATTTATTTATTTATTTATTATATTTAGTGTTTAGTTTAATTAATTGTTTTCTTTTATGTTTTAACATCTATTAATTTGACCACTACAATACTTATAATCGAAAGATAAACCTTTGCAAACTTTTTAAGAATTTGATTATGATGATTATGTAAATAATTGGGACTTTATAACTAAGAGTTATATTTTATTAATCGTGACTTTATAATTATAAATGCAACTTCCTATCAATTATTTTTACAGATCTCGAAGAATATTATCGTAGGACTTGCAACTTCATAAAGTATTATTCTGGATAGTTGAATGTGTATTGTAGAGTGTTTATTTGAAATGTTTTGAGTTAGAAAATATTTTGGTTTATAATATTTTATGATTGAATTTAAAATATTTGAATAATTTTTAAATTTAATCACAAAAATATCATTTATTTATCGATCTATTTTAGTTAAAGTGTGGGTAATGGGTATGGATACCTACACTTAGGTATCCAGAGGGTAAGGGTACGGATATTGAAATTGATACCCAAGAGGGTACAGGTACGGATACTTTTTTAAACCGCGAGTATGAGGACGGGTACCATAGTATCCTACCCAAACCCTACCCACTGTCATCTCTAACTTGATCTCCAAACCCGTCAAATGTGAATACGACTCTACATAGATTTAGACATAGTTTGGTTTGTTAGAAACATCATGTTTACACAACCAACCACGACAACAGAGAAAATTAGAAAGCAAAGGTAGATGAACTTAATCACATCGCTGAATCAATAAAACCAACATTAATACTAATGGAGTATTAGTCAGGTAAAGTTTTCAACCTAATTATAATGAGAGATTAGAATTTTTTCAGTTTGAATCCAGATATGAGAATTTGCGATTTGAAGATAAAGAAATTGAGATTGAAGATGAAGATTATTGAGGTTTTGTTAAAAAATTTGAGGTTGAAAATGAAGATTATCGAGTTTTTAATATTTAATTGGTTTATTTATTAATTAATCAATTTTAAGTTTTTAATTAAATAAGTTAATAAAATAAATGTTAATTTTAAATATTAAATATTGCTTAGTCAACAACAATTAGAGAGTCATCATGCATCACTTCATCTAAAATTAGTCATCTCACCATTTTTTTACTAAGAGATTCATAAATGACTTTTTTAAAATTTGATAGATTTTGCAAAGATGTAAATCAAACAAAAAAATTATATGAACTAAAATCAAAACGAAGTAAATTTAGAAGAATCAAAAAAAAACATATTTAAACCTTACTTTTACTTTCAAAACTAAATATTCCATATGTTTCGTAGACTAAAAATTTACAAGTCAACCATTTTTGACACTGTGACATAAATAACTAACATCTCATCGTTACTTGACTTCAAAAACAAAAATCAATCCAATTTGGATGACACTTAACAAAGGGATTAAATATGACTCCTTTATACAATTGTGGAGGAGTCATTTGAATATTATTTTTCAGGGACTAATATGACCCGTGTTCAAATGATAAGAGACCAATTTGAGTGGCAAATTTTGAGTTAAATATAAAAAATAAAATATTTTAACAATTAATATAGTAAACATAACCAATAAGTGAACAAATTCTTAATAATGTGCACTTATATAAAATGTTAATTAAAGCAAACAATAAAAGAAATAAAGCTAGCGAAGACTATTTAAGAAATTTGAGATCGATGAGACTTTAAGAAGTTAAATTCATCGATAATTAAAGCAATCACAATATTACTAATATATCAAGATAATTATTTATAAAATAAATAATTAAAAATAGAAAACGGTTAAAATAATTAAAATATAATTAGGTATACACTTAACATCAATCAAATGCATTTGAAAATATCACATTAATTACTTATGTGCATATACACATAAAATCGTTTAAATTTTTTTTTTAAATATTACACTAAAATATTATTATTTTTAGAAAAATATATACAATAATAAAATATATTATTTTTATTTATATTACTCATTTAGTCTAATATGTATAGAACTAGCACATCATAGAAAGTATGAATATAACGAAAATTAATCACAAAATTTATCAACATATATTCTACAATAATTGTAGCACCAAATTAATTATTTAAATAATATTTCATTACTAAAATAATTTGTTTCTAAAATTTGAGGTGTTACAGAAGAAATTCACTGAAGTTTAAAGCCAAATGAGAGAGCAAGAAGGGAAGTATTGAGTCTTCTTTCTAATCCTTTAGCCTTCGTGTAGTCTTAGCTTCCTTCTTTAGCTCTTCTTCTTCTATGGTTTGGATGTTTGCATGCAAAGATAAAAGATGAAGTTAATGAGAGAAAATAGAAGTTTTATCTCTTGGTTTTTATATTTACAATGGAGGGGAGAAGGGAATTTATTTCCTTTAACCAATTTAATTGACTCAACCGAGTTCCTTTGACTAGAATACCCATTTTATTAATGATTTCATTTCATTCTTATATCTACTCTACATTACTATTTACTATTAATATATAATTACTATACATTATATTTATATACTAATAATCACATGGGACTCTTACAAATAAGTCTTTCCTCTTCTTAATTAACTAGTATTAAAACAAACATGATACTATGACATATAAAATATATACATTTTATTTAAAGGTAATAACAATAATACTCTACTTTAAATTTAAAACATGAGTGTATTTTAAAAAAAAATCGATATAGTAAATTTATGATCAATCAATATAAATATTCCTCCGTTCTTTTAATTAATATAAAAAGAAACCAATACTTGAATACATAACTCTAACAAAAATAAATTAATAGGGAATTTAAGAGATGAGAATAGGAGTTAATAAAGTTTTTATATACTATTATAGGTAATATTCGTTAAATTGTTATTGTTATTGTTATTAATATTATGCTTATACTTTAGAATTCTATTATTTGAATTATATCAAATTGTACATGTGTTATTCTTACATAGAAAAAGTGTACAATATTAGATATTATTTATTAATTTGATCATTACACTTTTTTTGTTTTAATAATATATATAATTTTCATCAAAGAATATCATACATTATTTATTTACTTTTAATGATTTATACTATTATTTCTATATAAACGCAACTATTGATCAATTTTTACTTTTCAACTTTTCATTGTAAAGCTATCTTATTTTTATATGAAATTAACTAATGCTTATCATTTCAATTATAGAGACAATAATAATTAACGAAAATAAGAAAGAAGCGAGTTTTTGTATCTTTGAATACAGTGAATTAATATTATTAGATATCATAAAAGAGGATGTATAGTTTTTTTAGAGTGCAACAAAGGCATAATCCAAGCCTAAGATTAACTAAAGTTTCCTTTATAATAATAATAATAATAATAATAATAATAATATAATAATAATATAATATATATATATAGATAAATGGAGAATAAAAAATGTAACATTTTATTTTATTTTATATCTTACCTTATTATGAGTTGATATAATTATTTTTATATAATTATTCTGTTTTGGTGATAATTACTGTTGTATTGTTTTTATTTTAATTTTTGGTAATAATAATAATTATAATAATAATAATAATAATAATAATAATAATAATAATAACAACAACAACAACAACAACAACAACAATAAAAGGAAATCGTTAAAAACAAATTTTATAGGTTTATAATGAAATAATAAGTTACCCATTTAATATCACATTCCCATCTAATACCATCCCCGTTTAATACCACGTTTCCCATTTCTAATGATAAAAAGGAATAAAATCAAAAATAAAAATAAATAAAATAAAATAGGTTTAAGAGAGAAAAAGAAAGAAATTCAAGAACTAAATGAGTTACTGATTCATCTAGCACATTTGGAGTCAAGACTCCGTGAAAATTTTTATAATAACCACACTCATATCGATAAGGGCATCACTCTATCCGCTTTCCTATTTGAATTATATGTGATATAGATGTACTGTGATGTTATTTATTGGTTTTGTTTGTGTCTTATATTCAAAATGAATATTAATAATTGTTGTGTTTGACATGTTCAAAGTGTGGAAAATAATTGTTATGTGATATGTTGTTATAATGGTTGTGTTGAACATATTCAAAGTGTGAAAAATAAATGTTATGTGATATGTTGTTATAATGGTTGAGTTGAACATATTCATATTCAAAGTGCGGAAAATAAATGTTATGTGATATAGTGTTACAATGGTTGTGTTGAACATATTCAAAGTGTGAAGAATAAATGTTATGTGATTCGTCGTTAATAAGTTAGTATCGCAATATATTTTATTAAAGTGTCAACATTCATGCATCCATTCATAGTTGTATGGTGGTGCGTCCATAATTGGTTGGATCCCACATATCCTTGCGGGGATGTTGAGTTAGTGGTGTTGCGTTTAGAATTTTGTTAGTTAATGTCCCGAAAAAGCGGGATGTTACAAGTGGTATGAGAGCAGTTCGATCTAGATTGGATTGCGGGTTATTGGGATAGTTTTTAGTCTTGTTAGTGTTGGTCATGTGTCTCAGAGGTCCTCAAGAGATGGTGTGTGAGTTTATGCACCACTCGAATCTTGATGAAAATATTTCTTCACCTAAATATTTCTTCACACTTCACTGTAACATCAAATCATGACCTAAATTATTATCACACATAATACATATTAATCACAACAAAACAATCACAAGAAAATGCAATGCTATGCATGAGCTTAGACTCTACTTCACAATGTGGTACCATTCTAACTCTGAAATACTTGGTTAGGAGGTTTGATACTATGCCACCATCCCGGTGGACGGACAATTCAAATTGGCCTTGTCCTCATAGATCCCCTCAACTCAACCCGAGACACATATACGTGACAGTCGAGGTAAACGTGTGTTGCATGGTAGCTTCCGACATTTGGAGTGCTATCTCCAAGTCACCTAGGAATTCCCCACCCGAATACCTCCAAGGTCTAAAAATCTTGCCTTAAGGCTCGACAACAGACCGCCACGATCAAACTCATTCAGTTGTACTCCCCCAGAATCACTAGGCTTGTCAGACCTTACCTATATGATGACAAAATAATCTCCACTTCATAAATTCTCAATATATTTTCTCCCCTCGTTAGCTTAGATTACTCCATTAAGAGAATAACTTTTAGGAATCATCATTATCTCATCAACCATGGGGTACTTCAATATTCTTATCACAATTTTAGAACATCATTAATCATACATAATCATGATCATCATATAAATCATCACAATTCAATAACATCACTATCATCAATAAAACGTCATCATTATCATCACACAAACATATGTCATACAATGCATCCATCTTTTATTATCACATCACATAAATTCGTCTAATCAAACAGATGCACATAATTTCATTCAACATCCAACATCACAACAATATCAAATATCAAATACCACACAATTAGCAACTGTAGATCGACAACGTACAACGAGCGAATTCGAATAAACGGAGAGTTCACAAAATCGTTGAGACTTGACTGATAAATTATGCTGAGCTTAAAAATAAATTTTAAATAATCAATAATAATTTTTGGAACAAAAATTGAGTCAAAACGACGAGAAAAAACTGCAAAAAAAGTCTTACCGACTCGTCAGAGCGTCGGAAGGGTACGACGTCAACTTCACAAAAAAAATACAAATTAATAGTGCTTCTTGAAGGTTTCGACGAGTGGAATCCAAAAATGATACCGTTTTTTGAGACGACAAATGTGGTGATTGGAATCGGGCAAAAACAGCTCGCCTAAGGAAAGAAACGCATCTGTTTCTGATTAAACGGAGTCACAATTGATAAAATTGATGCCAAAAATGGATTCAGCGGGCCGATTTTGTGTGGGATAGAGGTTGGGATCGTTTCAAAATGGCAAGGAATTGATGGGACGAATTTGAGAGGAATAGGGTGTTATGCGTGCTCTTTGACAGTGCGCTGCTGTTTGATCTTTCCGTTTTTAATTGCAGATTGAGGGGTGTAGACGACAGATGTACAGTGCAGGAGTAAAATAGTCTGTAAGGCCCAACACAGGAGAGTCCAGTCTGAAGCAGAAATGAGGGTGTAATGAACAACTAGCAGGTGTAGAAAAGAAAATGTCCAACCAGTAATAGCTCAAATTAATATGCAAAAGTAGAAAATACGGGTGTAAATAGTAGCTAAAATTCATCTTTTTGTATTTTTAAAAGCCCTTAATAAATAAAATAGTTTATTTTACTTTCCTAGAAACTTTTCTCCAAAATACTCATTTTAACATAATATCTTCTATCCTAAATATAGATAAGTATAATTTTAACCAAAACTCTCATATTCAAAATAATATCTATGATTATTACTATAACATCTTTCAAAATAATCACATAAAAATACATCATCTTTATAGAATAGTCGAAATGATAAAATAAATAAAAATAACATCACCAATTTATATTACTTAAAAATTAAAAAATAAATATGTGCAACTATATAAAAATAAAGAAAATAAATATTAATATTACTAATATATTAAGATAATTATTTTGTAAAATAAATAATTAAAATAAAAAATGTTTATAAATAATTAAATATAATTATGTGTACACTTAACGTCGGTCAAACATACCCAGAAAATATCAAATTAACTGCAAACACACATATATATGTAGAGTCGCCTAAAATCTTATTCTTTAAAATACTTACACTAAAATACCATTATTTATAGAAAAATATATAAAATAATAAAATATAATATTTATTATTTATATCACTATATATAGTCAAATCTATACAAAATTAGCGTATCATAGAAAACTTCCCATATAACAAAAGTTAGTCACAAGATTTATCCACATATATTCTAAAATAGTTTTAAAATCGAATTAATTATCTAAAATCCTATTTCATTAAGAAAATATTTATTTTAAAATTTGGGGTGTTACAATTCTACCTTCGTTAAAGAAATTTCGTCCTCGGAATTTGTGGTGATTGAACTAATATCTAACTTACCACCCTCTAGATTCAAACTTAGTCTATACATGTATTTAAGACATTTACTATTTAATTAAGCACACCGTGTCAAAAATCGATTAGCTTAACATGATAGGCTAACATGACACAACAATTTAATTAAACACATCACATTCAACAATTTAATTATGAAGCGAATATCATGATCATGATTAGTGAGTATCATATATAGATAAAACTAAGCATGTGAATTTTAGTCAACAACAACTTACTACATTTAGTTACGTCAAATAACACATATATCAAATACGTTTTCAAGTTCAACTAGCTTCTCAAACAATATTCTACTAGTTTTACTCTCCTAAAAGGGTGTTTAAATCCTAAATACAATTACTCTATAAGTTTCACAAAGTTAGACAGATAGAGAAACATTTAAAATATATCACACCTTCATGAATTACGAACATAAATGCATATAACAACTCAATGTTCTACAATCACTTAGGTTTTTTTAAAAGGAAACTAACGTGCATAATTATATTGGAATAGAACAATTTTTTTCACATATAGTTTCAAACACACCCAAAGTCTAACTTAATTTTAAAATGTTACACAAAATTCATTTATAGAACTCTTACAATAGTTCTAGGTCCTTATCAAATAAGACAATATAGAACAAAAAAAGACACTAACACAATGCACTTATTTATTTTAAGCATGTTACTTAGAAGATCAAATATACTTAATTGGATGTTTAATTTAAGTACATACAACCAACATAATATTCACGTCACCTAATCAGTTATTAAGCATTCAACATTGGTGTCACATAAGACTCATAATCACTCAAATCTTGTATAACAAATGAACATGGTTTCTAACTATTTCCAAAACAAAATTAACAAGTATTTATACTAATAATAACTACGGATTGTTGTTGCCTCATTGATCGACGATGAGTCATCGGGGTAGCTAGTCCCTCCTACTCATGTAGTCAACTACTTAAGGAACTATAACTGTAGTCATTCAAATTCAAACAGGGGTAATTAAAAGTATCTTTAGCATGATTTAGGATGTGCGAAGGCGGCGCCACAACTCCTACTCCTTACTTCAAGTTAAAAAACTCACTTAATTACACATTGACAATAATTTATTAGTAATTTACAACTAGTTACAACAACAAAGAAATGACACTAGTATCAATATATAATCAATAATCCGATTGAAGAAATATAGAAACTATTTCACTTTTAGATGCACTCGACTACTCTAACTCTATACACCAATTCCCAACAATTAGAACACTTGAAACACGAACAATTTAATATTTACATAATCATATACACATTCAAATAACTAATTCAAAAATTAGCACCAAGATTTTACGTTCATCTCATAACTCAAACAATGATTCAAAAAATGAAACATATTCTCCTAGAGGTCAAACTGCTCCAAATTGATCACGATTAAATTTTCTTTTGAGTTAACCATCACTTAAAAGTTACAACAAATGGAAGCATATATAGATTTTCCAAGTAGAAGATAAGATAAATAATTATTTACTAGAAGATACAATAAATTACCAAACCAAATTGAATAGTGCAAAAATCACTTTCAAGGTTACACATCATTCTAAAAAATTAATTTCTAGACTTAAATTATTATTAAAAAAATATCACTAACTATTTAACACCAAAAAAAAAATTCATTGAGAATTCTAAATTTTTCTTTAAATTATATTTCAATAATTCAAGTCTAAATAAAAACAACTAAGATAAATCACGTTTCTAAATACAATACAAATAAAATAAATCATGGATATTTTTAAAATCTATAAGATTTCTAAAAATTCATTCATATTTTAATCATCAAAAACACATTTTAAAATAGTTTATCACTGTAAAAGTTATTATTTTCAACTTATATTTGAAATAAAATTTTAAACTATATATATAGATAGATAGGAAATTTTACAATTAATTAACACTTCCAAATAGTTCCAATTTATTTTCTTATTTTATCAATCTTACAAAAAAAAAATTGTATATCTATATACATTAAAGTAGTGCACATGACACAAAACATAAGACATATGATAATGAATTACACTAATTCATAAAATCTACAAAATAGTAGCTTCCTCTAACACTACCTATTTAACATGCTTATAGATACATCCCTCAGTTTATATAAGCCACAAAATTGGTCCAAAATATAACACACCATCAACTTTAAAGATTTTGGAGTTCTGTTCTAATCTTAAAAATTGAGTCTCAAATAAAAATTGCAATTAATAAAAAAATTGATAAATTAAATTTTAGTTTTTATACGCATACCAATCTACATGATGCACTCTACCCGTACCAATCTAATGCATACCATTTTGTTAGGTTAATTCATAAAATAAAAATTCTACTTATAAAATACATCAATTATAGAAACCAAAATTTAGATAACTTTTCAAAAAGATAATTTACTGTTGAGAAGGTTTTTAGAAACTTTGTTTTTTTTTTTCTTTCTTTTTACTTCTCTTTCTCAATTAGTAGACATTTTATCATAGTACTATTGTAAATCACTGAATAGTTATTAAAACTCTAAAACTCTAACATCGAGTCAAACTCTAAATGAGTTCATAATATCATAATAAAAAAAAAATAAATCATTTCAAATAAATATCCCAACACCCTCACGATTCAAATATTTACACCAGCCCCCTTAAACCAACATAACAACAACTCTTTTCAATTTTCTTAAAAACAAGACAGAGTAAAAACACTGTTGTAAATTTTAAGGCTTTTTTAAAACATTAAATAAAATCAGTAACATAGAATTATTGTTATTTTATAAATCAACAAAAAATTCAACTCAATTTAATTTCTCTTTAAAAATAATCAAGAGTAATTCAAACAAAAAGTTATTTTCATCATATAAAATAAGTAAAATTTAACTCCTTTCAAAATGTCATTTTTAAAAAATTCTAACTTCTACCAACCTCTAACATTCAAGAATTACTATTGCTAATAATATGAATTTCATACTATCTAAATCATGACGAACATTCTAAATTGTTTTCGAAACCAATATCAAAACTCTACTCATCTAGATACAACCATCATTCTAAATTATTATTTTGTTTACTCGAAAGGATTTTTTATGTGAAATCTCTAAATAATAATTGAAAACTTTGAGGTTTTGATTATATCAAACTTACAAAGTTTTAAACATTTAAGGCTTGTTTGACTGTGATTTCCTTTTTTAGTTTTTAAAAATCATTTTATAATTTAATTTTAGAAAAACTATTTTTAAAAAGAAAATTTTTAAAAAAATTTGTTTAACAATTTCAATTTTTAAAACAGTTTTTGACTAAAGAGTTAAAAAATTAAAAGTAAAACATCATTTATCTGTTTTGCTTTTTTAATTTTAAAAAAGTATAATATTAAAATAGTTTTACAAAAATAGTTTTTAAAAACAATAAATTCAAAAAAAATTTTAGTTTTGAATTTTTAAAATTCTACAATAGAGTTTTGGAGATGTGAATCAAATATTTACTTATCCTTGGTCTATTTTAATAGGAAAATATATATTGAAACATGAATATTTTATTATAGAATTTGACTCTTCTCTAAAGTGAATGAATTAATAGTTGATAATATAAATATTTATGATTGAATCATATAATATCAATCATTTATTTGTTATTCTGTTTAGATGAATTAAGGGCTTGTTTGATTGTGTTTTACTTTTTAGTTATTTGAAAACTATTTTATCAATTTTACTTTTTTAGTTTTAAAAAGTATAATATTAAAAATTTGTTTTACAAAATAGTTTTTTAAAAACTAGTAATTCAAACAAATTTTTTAGTTTTTAAATTTTAAAAATACTAAAATAAATTTTTTTAGATGTAAATCAAATAAGTCCTAAATCATTTATTTCATATTTCTTGCATTTTCTATAAATCCAGTCAAAAGTGAAAACAAAAAGATATCAAGACATGCTCTGTCGCATCTTTCACATGATCCATGGCCTTTACAATCAAGTTTCACATCGTCCAAACCTATTGTTGGTCCTGCTAATGCTGGTCTTGGCTGTAAGAGAGAAATTTCACCAATTCAAATTCTATGTTTTGTTTTATGAAAATATTAAATACGACACATTTTAAGCTGCAGATTAAGTACAAGATTGATACATTGAAAATTCAATATGAAAAGAATAAAAAAATGTTTAATAGAAAACATTGAAATAATTATAAATAAAACTTCAGGTGTTTACTAATTATGTTTCTTCCATGAATTTAAGATCAAAGCAATGCATAAAATTCCAAAAGAAATAATGTTGTGTTAAAAATTCAGTTAGAGCAAGTCTATTTTATCGTAAAAGTAGTATAAAAGATTATTGCATCCACATGAATTAATTAACAAGTATCAAATTAATTAAGATTATTGATTATTTAGACTAATAATAATAGATGAGTTATTACAAAATAAGCAAATAGCCAATAATTGAAAAAATAATAAAACACAAAGATGTAAATCAATGGAGAAAAGTATAGGGCAAGAGTTTCACTTGTAACCTTATTTATCCTAAATTCTAGTTCAATTTGGATTCATATTTTTTTTTTCTCTCTAAATTAACCGCTTGTTTGGTCATGCAAATAATTTTAATTCATGAAAAGTATTGAGCATAAAAATGTTGAATGATTAGAAGATTAAAATAAAATTTGATAATGCAATAATTTATAGTTTCAATTATCTTATAAATCTATCAATTAATTGCAGTATGATCACTAATAACTAATTGATTACAAAACATGAAAATTAAATGGTGATCTATCCTAATTTTGTAATTAAGAAATTTAATTGTACATTAAAAAGTAATTAAAATAAAACTAGAATAGATAACTAAAACACAATAAAAGATATATCGGTTATCAGATCCATTTAATATCTTAAAAGAGAGTTTAGTTGCTCATTATTATAAATAAAATTAAATATAAAATAATAATGTTCAACAAATTAAATGGCAAGAGTAAGAACCTTAAAAAAAAGGATTTACTTCAAAACTTAAGACACTTTGCTCTAACTTTAAAAATCCTAAAATCTCCCATTTATTGTGGTGTCAATTCCTATTTCTCCCCTTTTCCTAAAGTGCAGTTTCCTGCCAGCCTTAGTTGTGTTTTATATGATAATTTTTTTTTTCAAATCTTATGCAACCAATAAGAACTCTCTCTTATAATATATAATATATAAATTATATATTATGAGTTTTGAAGTGGCTATAAAATTAAGTTTGTATTATTTTATCAAATTTTCTCTCTTTTTCATAAAAAAAGAATAAATTAAATTAAAAAATTTATATAATAGTTCATAATTACTCTAAAATAATTTACAAATATCTAAAAATGCACAAAATAAGAGTTTATCACAAAAAATTTAGAAATGAACAATGTCATTTTGAGAGTATTTAATATTGGATCTATAATATCTTTTGTTCCACTAATAGTAATCCATTCCACCTTAAATATAATTTTAAGAAAAATATTCAACATATATTTAATGGGCGATTTCAAAATCAATAATAGAATTAATCAATATCTTGATTAATCTTCATTATTGCTCATTATTTTGAGATTGATTAATGGTCATTGACCAATTTTAGTTTATTTTTAAAATATACAGAGTAACAAACAATTTTTATGGATGTACTACACAAATGTTGAATTTTTTAAAAATATATAAATTTAATTCTTAAAATTATATAAATCAAATACTTATTTCAATATTTTGAATCACCATTATCTCTATTAAGATCTATACTAAAATTAAATGATCTATGTTTTATTATGTAAAATGTACACATGGCAATTCATCAAAAGTTTTCATTAGAGTTTAACCATTGATATAGAGTTTAACAAAATTTTACGATTACTATACCAATAGTTTGTTATGTGGGTATAGGATTTGATAGCAAATAATTTTATATCAATATAGGTTGTATGTCAATTAAGTATTTTATTTTACAAAATTTATCAAACTATAAAGAAAATATACAATAAAATTAATATATTTAAGAAACAAAATGAAATAAAAGCTCCACATCATATATATTAAAAATTAACAAAAACTCTTATAAACATATCAACGAAGTTAAACTAAGTAAATTTAAGTGTATTTACTAATAATAAAAAAATTGTCTCACAGACCAAAAAAAAAGGCTTACAGAGTTTTATATAACAATTTCAAAATAATAATAATAATCACTTAATTGTCAAAACTCCCTCTTCAACAACAAATTAATTTTAAATCTTTATCTACGACCAATAAAAAAATACAATTCAATATAAAAAATATTACTCCTAGAAAATAAAAGAAACATTAATAACTTTAGTGAGAATTAATTAGTTCTAACTAAGTGTCATTTTTCATTATCTTTGTTGGTGTATAGACTAAGAGAATTTAAAATGGTTAAAAGTACTAGAAGGGAAAAAATGTATCACAAAAAAATAGAAGATGTGATATACAAAAAAATATTAGTATTGGACCTATGAAGTAACTTGTATTTTATATAAAAAAGATTAAGCAAAATATAATATAGTTGTCTCACAATTTGTGTTACGTCATTTTAGCTTCAATTATCTCCAATAATATTATATGATATATTGTGGTATACCCGACAAAGAAGATAATATTGACGATAAATGCAATAATAATAATAATTTAAAATTAGTAAAATAAAAATAAACTTAAATTATTTTTTTAAATACACATTAAAATCCACGATTTTTATTTCAATTTACATGTGACAAACTTACTTGATATGTAAATAATAATGATTGGAAAGATATAAAATAAAAATAATAATTTATATTCAATAATATAAATATGTATACTATTATTACTATTATTATTATTATTATTATTATTATTATTATTATTATTATTATTATTATATTATTATTATTATTATTATTATTATTATTATTATTATTATATTATTATTATATATTATTATTATTATTATTATTATTATTATTATTATTATTATTATTATTATTATTGTTGTGTTGTTGTTATTGTTGTTGTTGTTGTTGTTTTTCTTTGTTTGATAAACTAGAAATCTTAGCTTCGTGTTAAATTGGGGTTCTTATCCTAAATCCTAAACCCTAAACCCTAAATCCTAAATCCAAGTAGGCCCTATAAGGGGTTCTTATCCAAAAGAACTAGAAGTGCCTTTGTTTAAAGATAATTTAAAGATAAATTAATTTAAAAAAAGAACAGAAATCAATTTAAATTAGGCATACAAAAATGAAGGATAATTTTGTTTTTGTTTTTCACAAATAATTTTTTTAAAATAATTATTATGCCTGAGAAATGAAAAGCTATTTTGATTAATTTTTGGAAAAAATTATTTCCAATAGAAGGAAGAAGCATATACAGATTCACTTTTAATATAATCGGAAACAAAACAAAAATAACGATTCGGGCTCTTCTTAAAAGTCTCTTAAAGCAATTTTTATGTTATTATACAAAAACACTTTCATTTTTTTGGTTTCAAAATTACTTTTATTTTAATACCTAATAAATAGGAGCAAATATTTTTCAATTTTTTTTTTTAAAAATAATTTTAATTCATGAAAAGTATTGAGCATAAAAATGTTGAATGATTAGAAGATTAAAATAAAATTTGATAATGCAATAATTTATAGTTTCAATTATCTTATAAATCTATTAATTAATTGCAGTATGATCACTAACAACTAATTGATAATTTGATTACAAAACATGAAAAATTAAAATGGTGATCTATCCTAATATGTAATTAAGAAAATTTAATTGTACAGTAAAAAGCAATTAAAATAAAACTAGAATAGATAACTAAAACACAATAAAAAATATATCGATTATCAGATCCACTTAATATCTTAGAAGAGAGTTTTGTTGCTCAATATTATAAATAAAATTAAATATAAAATAATAATGTTCAACAAATTAATGACAAGAGTAAGAACCTTAAAAAAAAGGATTTACTTCAAAAACTTAAGACACTTTGCTCTAACATTAAAAATCCCTAAAATCTCCCATTTATTGTGGTGTCAATTCCTATTTCTCACTAGTACATACATAAACAAAAAATAAATATTTGTTATTGATAATTATAAAAATTATAAGATAAATGTTTATCACTAATACATAAAATATTTTTTTAAGTCTAAATGAAACATAAATAAGATAGCAGCTACGCGTTACCCGTAGTGAAATAACACAAATTTCTTGTTAATTTTAATAAGAAAATTCATTGATACATGGATATTTTATTTCATACGTGCATTTTTTATAATTCCCGTTACAAGTAAAAAAACTAAAGACATTAAGACATGCATATGATTAATTTAAATTTGGCTTTTAACTCAATTCTTCACACAACAACATTGAGCAAATCCATAACATCCACCACCTCTTGTAAAGCCTTCATGAAGGCATGTATTATCGCATGTTTCACATAATCCATGTCCATTACAATCAAGTTCAATAGTCTTCAAATCTATTGTTGGTCCTGCTAATGCCGCTCCTGCTGTAAGAAAAAAACATCACAAATTCAAAATTCTATATGCTTTGTTTTATGAAAATATTAACACACAACACACTTTAAGCTGCAATTAATGTACTAGACCCATACAATGCAGTCAAAAGTGAAAACAAAAGTCATTAAGGAATACATATACTTTTATTTAGATTCTTCTTCTTCAAGAAGGCAATATATTATTACACAAAGAAAAGGAGTCAATGATATAATTTATTTAAATTTTTTCTTTTGCCTTTGCAAAAAAATAAAATAATAATTTATATCAATCCTTCACACAATAACACTGAGAAATTCCATAACATACACTTCCTTTTGTAAAGCCTTGGTCAAGGCATGTTTTGTTGCATTGTTCACATGATACATCTCCTTCATTGTCCAAAGCTTTTGTTAGTCTTGCTAATGTTGGTCTTGCTGTAAGAAAAAAAAATCACAAATTCAAAACTAAATATGTTTTGTTTTATGAAAATATTAACATACGACACATTTCAAGCTGCACATTAGGTACTAGATTGAAAAATTGAAAATTCAATAAAAGAAAAAGAAAATGTTTAATACATCATTGAAATAATTATAATTAATAGAACTTTAGAGGCTATTTATGTTTCTTACATGATGTTAGGACCAAAACAATGCATAAAATTCCAAAGTTAAAAGATTTAGAGATGCCAATGCCATTTTGAGGGTGTTTGATCTTGGAACTATAATATCTTGTTCAACTAATACTCCTTTGCCCATTAAATATAAGAAAAAATATGCTGTTTATAGACTTGTTAGTAAAAAAAGTATACATTTAATGGACGATTTAAAAATCAACTATAATAGTAGAATTCATTTAATATTTTTGTAACATTTCGTTTTTTCGGGACATTAACTAACGAAATTCTAAACGTAAAAATATAAATTCGTTTTATTTATTTATAATTATTCTATATATACTCATTTATCGTAAAATCAATTAATAATATTTTTAGTTATATTTTCAAAAATATAGAATCAAAATATTTACAGTCACTAAAAGTAAATTTAATACGTTAAACAAAAGAGACTCTTGTGGTCAAAACTATTGATATTTTATTACCCAAGCATAAATTTGGTCATAAACTTTGGACTTGTGGTAAACTAACCCAATAAGTCTAACAACGACACAAAAGTATCTCAGAGCCTCCAACTGCATGCTATTGTACTTCAACGCATTTCTCCTATTAGGTCACCGTAACATTATTCGCTCAATTAATGTCCTGTCCAAATGTAAGGGTCGTATCCAAATAACAAACACAGAACAAATAGACATGCATGTATAGTTGTTATAGCAAAATATAAATAATCATATTTCATTTAACAGTTTAAAAATCACAACGCACTAAAAGTACAATAACAATGAAAATATAACAGTACAATGTTTGTGTAATTAATAACATTACTTCATCCATCCTAACGACCAAGAGGTAAAATAACAATAAGAAATAGAAGTACAATATCACATATTTAATAGCGTTAACCCAAACCAGAAGATACAATATATCAGTTATCTTTATAAAACACTAGTCACACTTTAATTAATGCATATCCAACAGACCTTATTACTTAATCTATATGAATTCGGGAATATCCCCTCTCCCGCAAGGGTTTCGTAAGTCCTTCCAAGCAACACCACTATCTCGAGCTTCAGTCCTTCCAAGCAACACCATTAACTCAACATCCCCGCAAAGATATGTGGGATCCAACCAATTATGGACGCACCACCACACAACTATGAGTGGATGTATGAGTGAATGTGGACACTTTAATAAAATATAATGCGATACTAACTTATTAACGATGTATCGCATAACATTTATTCTTCACACTTTGAATATGTTCAACACAACCATTGTAACACCATATCACATAACATTTATTTTTCACACTTTGAATATGAAAATGTTCAACTCAACCATTATAACAACATATCACATAACATTTATTCTTCACACTTTGAATATTTTAATATGTTCAACACAACCATTATAACAACATATCACATAACATTTATTTTCCACACTTTGAACATGTCAAACACAACAATTATTAATATTCATTTTGAATATAACACACAAACAAAACCAATAAATAACATCACAGTACATTTATATCACATATGATTCAAATAGGAAAGCGGATGGAGTGATGCCCTTACCGATATGAGTGTGGTTATTAAAATTTTCACGCGGTCTTTATTCCAAATGTGCTAGATGAATCAGTAACTCATTTAGTTCTTGAATTTTCTTGCTTTTTCTCTCTTAAACCCGTTTTGTTTTATTTTTTTATTTTTTGTTTTATTCCTTTTATCATTAGAAAAGGGAAACGTGTGTTAATAAATGGAAACGTGGTATTAAACGGGGATGTATTAAGATGGGAATGTGATATTAAATGGGAAACTTATTATTTCATTATAAATCCATAAAATTTTGTTTTTAACGGTTTCCTTTTATTGTTATTATTATTATTATTATTATTATTATTATTATTATTATTATTATTTTACCAAAATTAAAATAAACAATACAACAGTAATTATCACCAACAGAATAATTAAATAAAAATAATTATATCAACTCATAATAAGGTAAGATATAAAAATAAAATAAAATGTTACATTTTTAATCTCCATTATCTAATATATATATATATATATATATATATATTATTATAAAGGAAACTTTAGTTAATCTTAGGCTTGGATTATGCCTTTGTTGCACTCTAAAAAACTTTACATCCTCTTTTATGATATCTAATAATATTAATCACTGTATCCAAAAGATACAAACTCTTATTCTTTCTTATTTTCGTTAATTATTATTGTCTCTATTACATTTAAAAGTTGAAAAAGTAAAAATGGATCAATAGTTGCGTTTATATAGAAATAATAGTATAAATCAGTTAAAAAAAAGATTTTTAAACGATTTTATGTATATATGTACATAAGTAATTAATGTGATATTTTCATATTGTTTGATTGATGTTAAGTGTGTACATAATTATATTTTAATTATTTATATTATTTATTTATTTTACATTCTATCATCCTAAAAATAGTTTCGTCCTCGAAACTGACACTAAAAGTTCTTAGATATAACACACATATCTTATTCGTCGAAAAAATCTTATATATCTTGCTGCAATTATTTCAGAATTCATCAAGCCTAACATCCTCATCATTATTCTACCCATTTACAACTCTAAAATCATATTCACTAAGTCTGGTATTATTCTAATCTTACCAAGAAAGCTTCGTCCTCTACAGACCGAAACCTACACCACACAAGATTTTGTTTATAATCATAATCTGAATACATGTTAGATATTCAAACATTTGTGACAATTTTCCACGAATATGTCCAACGTGTCATCGTTCTCAAACCACTATAAAGTGTTCTTACGTTTAGTGTTCGATCTTTTGGATCCAATCCTCTAATTTTATTCAACTTGAATTATTCCCACAAGATTTTTTTTTAATTCATTGTTGCTCTTATGGCTAAAAATCTAATCCATATGATTTACTACTTAAATTCTCATCCCTTATGGTTTAGTATCACTTACTCGTCAACTACAACTCATAAAACACAAAATCATCTCTTTAATTTAAAAATTTCATTCTCAACAGACCTTTTAAGATTATCGTCTCTAATGTACTCTTAAACCTCAACATCTTAAATTCACCCAAAACCTCAGTCAAACAACACCATTTTCTCCATTCACCCCATAATAACCAATAATTAATATCACCTACATTGAGATCTTTGATCAAGCCTACGATTGATCGCTTCAAATTATTCTCATTCATTTATGTATGTATGGTATGTCAAAACATAAAAGTTGAAAATTATGTTATTATATCCTACAAGTATTCACATGCTTCACTAATTTGAATTCTTGTTATAAAATACATATCTTTACTCCATAGAATACTTTTAAGCAATTAACAAGTTCATACTTATTCAATTATGCAACTAGTAATAATTTTACATCAACCCAAAACTACTTAATAGTATCATAATTGTTTAGTCTCTCGAATGTGACTATCATAAAATTCACACTTAATGATCTACATGTCGAATTGAACACGACTCAATCATCTCTTTCGTTCCTCGATAATTTTCTTCTCCTAAGGTTTTGGACCATTAACAAACATAAAATCTTAATTGTAACATTCATATCACAACCCCTACTAGACCCACTAAGTTCCAACCATGCTTCCGTCGCGCCACTTTGATAAATCGATTAAGAACATAATTTTGTGTTCTTATGCAATATGTACACAATGTTTAGGTGAAGAAATATTTTGATCAAGATTCGAGTGGTGCATAAACTCACACACCATCTCTTAAGACCTCTGAGACACATGACCAACACTAACAAGACTAAAAACTATCCAATAACCCGCAGTCCAATCTAGATCGAACTGCTCTGATACCACTTGTAAACATCCCACTTTTCGGGACATTAACTAACAAAATTCTAAACGTTAAAATACAAATTCGTTTTTATTTATTTATAATTATTTTATATGCTCATTTATCCTAAAATCAGTTAATAATTTTTTTTATTTTATATTTTCAAAAATAAAGAATCAAAATATTTACAATCACTAAAAGTAAATTTAATATGTTAAAACAAAAGAGACTCGTAGCCAAAACTATTGATATTTTACTACCCAAGCATAAATCCTAGTTGGTCATAAATTTTGGACTTGTGGGTAAACTACCCAACAAGTCTAAACAACGGCACAAAAGTATCTCAGAGCCTCCAACTGCGTGCTATTGTACTTCAACGCATTTCTCCTATTAGGTTCACCGTAACATTATTCGCTCAATTAGCACAATATGTAACGTCCTATCAAATGTAAAGGTCAGTATCCAAATAACAAACATAGAGCAAATAGACATGCATATATAGTTGTTATAGCAAAATATAAATAATCATATTTCATTTAACAGTTAAAAATCACAATGCACTAAAAGTACAATAACAATGAAAATATAACAATACAATGTTTGCGTAATTAATAACGTTAAAATTCACCCCAAAACAGGAGATACAATATATCAGTTATCTTTATAAAACACTAGTCACACTTTAATTAATGCCTATCAAACCATACCTTATTACTTAATCTATATGCGAATGTAATGATTCTGGAATATCGCCTTCCTGCAAGGGCTTCGTGGGTCCTTCCAAGCAACACCATTAACTCGAGCTTCGTAGGTCTTCCAAGCAACACCACTAACTCAACATCCCCCGCAAGGATATGTGAGATCCAACCAATTATGGACGCACCACCATACAACTATGAATGGATGCATGAATGTGGATACTTTAATAAAATATATTGCGATACTAACTTATTAACGACGTATCGCATAACATTTATTCTTCACACTTTGAATATGTTCAACACAACCATTGTAACACCATATCACATAACATTTAATTTCCATACTTTGAATATGAATATGTTCAACTCAACTTTTATAACAACATATCACATAACATTTATTCTTCACACTTTGAATATGTTCAACACAACCATTATAACAACATATCACATAACAATTATTTTTCCACACTTTGAACATGTCAAAACACAAACAATTATTAATATTCATTTTGAATATAACACACAAACAAAACCAATAAATAACATCACAGTACATCTATATCACATATAATTCAAATAGGAAAGCGGATAAAAGTGATGCCCTTATCGATATGAGTCTGGCTATTAAAATTCTCACGGAGACTTTACTCCAAATGTGCTAGATGAAATCAGTAACTCATTTAGTTCTTGAATTTCTTGCTTTTTCTCTCTTAAACCCGTTTGTTTATTTTTTTTTTATTTTTGTTGTTATTCTTTTTATCATTAGAAAAGGGAAAGCGTGTGTTATAAATGGAAAACGTGGTATTAAAACGGAGATGGTATAAGATGGGAATGTATATTAAATGGGAACTTATTATTTCATTATAAATCCATAAAATTGTGTTTTAAAGCGTTTCCTTTTATTTGTTATTATTATTATTATATTATTCATTATTATTACCAAAAATTAAATAAAACAATACAACAGTAATTATCACCAACGAATAATTAATAAAATAAATTATATCAACTCATAATAAGGTAAGATTATAAAAATAAAATAAAATGTTACATTTTTTATCTCCATATCTATATATATATATATATAATAATAGTTATACTATATATATATATATATATATATTATTATAGAAGGAAACTTTAGTTAATCTTAGGCTTGGATTATGCCTTTGTTTGCAAAGCCCTCTAAAAACTTTTTATACATCCTCTTATGATATCTAAATAATATTAATCGCAACTGTATTCAAAAGATACAAAACTCTTATTGCTTTCTTATTTTCGTTAATTATTATTGTCTCTATAATTGAATGATAAGCATTAGTTAATTCATATAAAAATAAGATAGCTTTACATGTAAAAGTTGAAAAGTAAAAATTGATCAAATAGTTGCGTTTATATAGAAATAATAGTTAAATCAGTTAAAAAAAAAATTTTAAACGATTTTATGTGTATATGCACATAAGTAATTAATGTGATATTTTTCATAGTTGTTTGATTGATGTTAAGTGTGTACATAATTATATTTTAATTATTTTTAACATTTTCTATTTTTAATTATTTATTTTATATATAATTATGTTGATATATTATAATATTTGTGATTGCTTTAATTATCGATTGATTTAACTTCTTAAAGTCTCATCGATCTCAAATTTCTTAAATAGTCTTCGCTAGCTTTTATTTCTTTTAATTGTTTTTGCTTTAATTAACATTTTATGTAAGTGCACATTATTAAGAATTTGTTCACTTATTTGTTATGTTACTATATTAATT
>PGTU02009100.1:0-31531 GCA_002896215.2 Cicer echinospermum
CTTCCTTTGTTTCATGGAGATGTAAGTGAGGTATGTTGTCTTATGTATACAGTCCTTTCTGCCAGCCAAAATTTTTCCGAATATATATAGTATGGTGGGATTCCATATCACCTCGCGTACCAAGGGTTTCCTTGAATTTTTATTATGTTTAACTCCACATAATTGCAATTTAATTATAATTAATAATTATTCTATGTTGCATAAATAAAAAAAGTCTTCACACACATTACAAATATAATGTAATACGGTAAGACAGCAGGTCATTCTATCTATTATCTCATTACAAAAAAAGTTGGAGAATAGGGCATTACCTTTGGAAAGAATTTCCAAGTAACTGTTTTACTCACGTCCTTTTATGACGCGGTCGCTAAATAATTTAAGAATTCCTTCATATTTTTAAAGTTATTATAATTATGGTTTCTCGAGCTTGCTGGAGCAATTACATGGTGGATCGATTATAAATTGCTAGGGTTTCCATGCTAGTTCGATATAAATATTTTAAGCTAGCATGATTATATAATTTCTGATTCGCATTATGTTGTGCCAGATGTAATCTTAGATGCGGAAATATTGATCCGCTTATTTAGTACATTATGCATTATTATTTATTTTGTTACTGACTGTGTGAGTTGGGTATTTAGTTTTGTTACATTCCTTACACGTTAATAATATTCCAGTTTGATTGTTTGATTGAGCACAGAAGTAAAATATAGATACTTACATTATTTACGATTTTTAACCATTCTCAGAATTTGTCATACAAATAAGTTATCGAAATACTCACAGCCTCCGCTGCTGAGCTATGTTCCGGTCTCTAGTGTAGTTTGCTTTGTAAACTTTTGTCGTATCAAAAATTAAAATATTAGTGTATGTCACATAATTCTGGGAACTAAGGTACTGTATTAATTCTACAGATGATGTTTCTCGTTATGTGACACAAGCCTTACTAAATTGTATTTATAGGTGTGCTCTATGTTAAAAATATGGTTTTTATTTTTGGCTTCTTCAATCAGTTCCTTAAATTGCGAAAGTAATCTAGAATAAAAAGAAAATTTACACACAATTTAGTTTTTGTGAATTTTTGTACTTTTTCTCAGGTAATCATTTTTTTTTTATCTTTCATCCTTGTATTGCAATAAAGATTTTATGACAATGTTTCATTGGAAATGTGATTAATAATTACGTTTCTTGTGTATCAAAATTTAAACTTGATACTGTTCTTTCTGAAAATTTATTGATTACAACTATGTTAGACAATTGAAAATAAAACCAAATTCATTTATAAAAATTTTCTATCTATCTAAATGATCTATTTTCTGTTTCCCAGATTCTGGAATCAATTCTACTGTTTATCACAAAATTCTGGCACATCACCATTTATATTTATTTTTCTGTTTCCAATTTCTTGTGAAATGAGGGATAATAGGTAATTTTAATTTAAAAAATTGAAGTGAATGACTCAGTGAATCTTAATTAGTAAGTATAAAATTTGTGATATTTGTGCATCACACTGATAATACCATAGCGCAAAAAGGTATCTAGATTAGTCAATGTTTTTTGTTATTTTCTTATTGACTTATTTCTCCTCCGCTTTAATATACGTACCCTCATAATTTCAATAAATTAATATAGTTGATAAATATAATGTTTATCAAATAATATAATATTAATTCTAATGTAAATTTATTTTGCCTCTATCTCGTCGAGCATTATCACTAAATTTCTAACATGAGATGTTATAATAATAGACATAATTATACAAAGGGTGATGTGACAATCTCTCAAGTAGTTTAAGGACTTCTCTAAAAATTTTCAAAATTTAAAGGTTGTGTCTGAACATCCTCGACACTTCGCCGTGTCCCAATCATATTATTGTTGAAAAAAATTCATCTCGTAATTTTATGTATATTCTCCTATCACTTTTTTATACTTCGTCATTTTAATCATGAATATGTACATACTAATATATCATAGAACAATCTCTATGAATTATTCATTCTACATTGGCTTATTTTGATAACAAATCTATTAAACAATATTATTTGAGAAGAAGAGAATTTTTATCTTGTTTGATGAAAGTAGATTTCTAGGTTATGTTTATTTTCATCAAATTGTTTCGAAAAATTAGAGATAATTAAAGCTGCACAGGTTTGGCATTATGTTAAGACTGAAAGAAAAGAATTTCAATGTTGTATACTAGTTGTCTATTTATCGCCACAATCATACTTTATTATGTGTGAATACATAACATATTGTCCACATTAAGAACATCATTGTATATTGGCTGAATTATCACTCATCTCATTTCTCGTTCATTTATCAGTACGTTTCAAAAACAAGTGTCATCAAAATTAAATTTTTCTGAGTCGTTAAATTTTTACCAATAATATCTCAGCGGCATGTGGCTCTGAATTCGCAATCGTCTTAGATATATCGAACTGCCAAAGAGTATTACATGGGTTTCCCAATTGCTCAATGATGCTTATGCATCTGTTCCGAGTTCAACTAAATTGTTTATGGACGAAGATGATATATATGTTAATATATATGTAATTCCACGGAAAAGAACTAAGTGTAAACTGGAGTAATTTTTTCCCATATTTTGTCCTAGAGTGTTTTATGGTGCTTTCTTTGTAACATGATGAATTTAATCGCAATAGTTTTTAAGCTATGTTAAGCACAAATTAGCACTAATCACTATGTCTTCTGATTTGGACTATCTCTAATAAAGAACTGAGACACTTACTTGATCTATTCTCTTGTCATCGCTTTCTGATCTGTTTCATGATAGATACTTTGCGAATACTTATATAAGCAGTAATCTAGTAATGTAGTTACTTTGTAATGTAAGTAAAAATAGGTTGAGCTTCTCGGGGATAATTACTCTTAACTCCTAATAAAATTTCGATTGTATATTAGTAAAATGATTACATAAAACAGACTGAGTAAACTACAAAATATGTTAGGACTCCTCTGCAATTGATCATCGCAATATTGAGTTAAGAGTATATGAGTATTTGTATGCAGTATCAACATAGTATTAGATTAGTATTTAAGCTTGTTGTTACCGATTTTGAGATCTGAAAACTTTTATTTGCATCATTAATTGGAACTCAAAAACTGATTTTATGGTAATGATCTCTATTTAATTTATTCGATATCACAAATATAGAGGTTGAACCAATATTATACAAAATCTCCATACCAATATTTCTTAAAAAGACATGATTTAATGTTATTAATATAAAGATTAATTCTGTATTGTTTGTTGATGCTACTTTGAAGTAGACAAATCTGCAGTAATTAGAAAATGAACTTTGAAAAGACGTGTAGTCGCGATAATGTTTATTATAAAATTGTAAAACATAAAAATGATAGAGTATCGTATAAATGTAGTTCTGCACGTAATAAGCAGATGATTAGAAATTTTTACTATATTTAGTATATTGTAAATTGTATGAGCATTATCAGGAGTAATTTCATGAGGGATCTCGAAAAATATAAGTTAGTGTAACGTTATTATTTTTTACTCATACCGAGAGTGAGCAAAGAAATATACACTGGTTTGAGATTATTGTATAATTAAAGGAAAATCAGTTTACATAATTGATAAATATGAGGCGTCTTTCAATGTAAAAGAAAATGTCTATATATAAGAGTAGCACAGATAAGTTAAAGAATAATAGAATTTTATATAATATCATTATATGAGGTAGTCCCGGTAGATAAACGGCGGTGTTGCTGATGAGCTGGACGGGATGCGTCGGTCCCTTCGTTTTCTAAGGGGCGGGGCTCGATAATTGAATGAGATAAGTAGGGCCTCTGATGCAGAATGTGGTCAAAAATCCATTTAATAAAGTTCTCGGTCACAACGGCCGCAATTCATATTTTTAGACCAGAACGTGCACTGAAATGTTTTAAGTATAATGATCGAGTACGTCATTGTAAAGCAACGCTCCATTTTTTGGTAGTTATTGTTAATTTTTTGGGAATGTTAAAAAAGATATTCTTTTATGTATTTTTGTTTGTACTTATAATTAATAAATTCCGTATATAACGAATGTGTTATTATCGAATATCTTTTATGATATAGTACGGGCCCTGTACTACAATGATGTGCCTGTCCATCAAATCAAATCGATTTCGTGAAGAAAGTTTTGTATAAATGTATCGCCATGCTAATTAAGTGTATTTTATTTAAGTTCTTTTTCTTTCTAAAAGAGGTGGAATAGAATTAACCCGGTTGAAGGGTAATAACAATAGAATATTAATTTTTATGATTTAGTAAGGCCTTAACTACAATGAGTTTGTCATAATCAAGACCCCCGATTTTCCTGAAGAAGTTTTGTATAAATGTATCGCCATGCTATTAAGTGATTTTTATTTAAGTTCTTTTCTTTCTAAAGGGTGGAAGAGAATAACCCGGTTGAAGGGTAATAATCATAGAATAATTCTTTTATGTTATTTTTTTTTGTACTTTTTCGTATTCGTGTGTTATTATTAGAATATTCTTTTTATGGATATAATTAATTTTTTAATAGCATTATATTGGATATTCGATGTCTTATTATAGTGATAATTAGTATTTTTCAACTATTCTTTCTATAGAGGGAAAGAAGGAGGTAGAACCTCCCCAAAGGATGATCTCTTATCTTCTCTTATGTTCTTCTTATCTCATGGACTTTTGAATTTAGTATAATTGATGGAATATAATGATAGACCCTCACTTTTAGGTTTACCTATGTAATGAGGGGTGGAAGCGGGTAAGCGATTTGTTAACGAAAACGATAGTTCGTAGGGACGTGTATGAAGTGGAAAACTTTGTGTTTGCATGATTTATTTTGTATGTCAAAATAACACGTTGTTAATTGGGTTGAGAACAGAAATAGAACTCTATGAGATAGACAAATTTTTGTACTGTTTGAGTTTAAACACTTCAGAAAGAGTTCTCAGTGAAGCTGGGTTAAGAGCCAGGTTCGGATTCTGCTATCTAACCGATTGGTCGTAGGTCCAAATCCTAACTTGGAGAGTTTGATTCATTCCGAATTTCAAAAATTGGGAAGGAAAAGGTTTCGCTTGTTAAGTAAGAGTAGGTACAACGTTACCCTGTCTTGTTTCTATTCATTCTTATCTTGGAATATCGTGAATTAGTCTCATTTGCTGTTAGGTGGTCTAATATATTTGTAGACGCGGTTTGGTCGGGATAAACAATATTATCCTATTGATCCTTGATTGGTAGCAGTCGCTCGTCAGTTTGGAATGATGAATACTAAACCACCTTGAGTGTCATCTAACTCGAGGTCGGAGGTGCTAAATTACAAATCATTTTCATATTCTTTGAATTGTAAATTTTTATATGAATGATTATTGCTTGGAGTTATCTGTCTAATTGTGTTTTAAGATCAAGTTATGCGAATAGTGCATTTTTTATGCAAGTCATTCCAATTCTTTCCTGAGAGGGTCCCATCGCACCACAATTTAATGTATGACAAAGTGAGCACTTAATTAAGTTGATGACGAGGATACGCATGTTTTTTTTAGACTATCTATTTTACTAAATAATTGTAGATAGGTTTTGCTTCTACTTGAGAAGTTGGCTTGTGCCTATTTTTGGTCGTGCGCTCTATGTGTTTCCGAAGCAAAATAAATGAGCGTATAAAATAAATCAATATGCAGATTCATTTTTAATTTGTTTGATATATTAGCTTTAAAAGTGGTTATATATTAGAGTGGTGTTGTCTGCTTATTAAATTATATTATTATTGTTACATATTCTTTATGCGTTGGTTTTTGTCTCTTTCAGTGAGGCATGGTGATATTGAGGAGTTTATAAAAGATGATAGACGTTTTTCAGCATTTCTGATTCAGAAAGTATGCCCTACAGCTAGGCTGGTGACTTATAGAGTTTTTATTTAAGAAATTTCGTATCACTAGGTCCGATCATATCTTTGTGAGGATTGATTTGCTTCCTAAACCCTAATGTGGTCCGCGAAGGGATTTGCACGTTTCCCTCTTTATAGAAACTCAGATAATGTGGTTGGGACGAGGGAGTGGAGTTCGGAGTATCCGCCTAACTGGCTGGTGAGCAATCTCTGGTGTTGATCTGTAGTACAACTCAGAGTGAATGCTGCTATAATCGCGTCTGTAGGACCATATGTCAGCCCCATTTTCCGAGCATCATTATCATTTTCATAACATATCATGATCTGTCTCCAAACATTCTATTCTTTGCCTGCCGACGCCTGTGTGGCTGGTTTTAATAGAGTATCTATTCTCTTATCCATTTGCCTGCTACGCATTTGGTGTAGCTCTATAGTGATAAAGGGTTTAAAGCACGCCCTTGTGCTGCTGGCTCCTCGGTTATATAGATAAGTCTACGGAGAACGGATCATAATCGTATCCGAGGTTGTTGATAGCGGGAGAAGAAGCTATGTGGACCTCTTTATAACATTTTTGGAGGAGTTTATTAATAATAACTAGATATATCCTTTTTCATTTTTTAATCTTACACCCTATTTGTTTGCAATAAGGGATTAGGCGAAAGTTTAGACTACTGAATGAAAAGTGTTATGATGCTTTTTATTGTATAGTTCATATTCTTAATCCATTGAGCTGTGTCTTGAGCCTGAGCTAAATTCTTTTTTCCAGCAAAGTTTATTAGCCAGCAACCGCCATAACATTTGTACCTCTGTATCATCACCTTTATGACAGAAGGATTTTATATTCATATTTTAATGGGTTGGAGCTAGTAAGAGTATTTTGGATCTCTCACACCTTCTTGATATCAGTGGGAAAGTGTAGGAGTGAATGGATTGGTGTCGGCTCTCCTCTTACAACGCCTAGGACACCAGAATACTCGAACATGAACGAAGTACACCAATAGTGTCCTGAGAAGAGAAAAAATGAATCAATAATTAGATCCAAAGATCAATACTTGAATGATGTTTGATGTTGAGTGGGCGAACAACCCGCAATATAAGGATCCTACAATGAGGACACCGTTTCAATTTTAACCAAATTAAATTTTTTATGTTCATATAAAGGAGCGATTGGAGAGAAAAGAGCTTTTTTGTCGCGTTTATTTCATCCATTGGTATGTACAAGATTGATAGTTGAACAATCATAATTAACTCAATGCATATGGGACGAGTTTATTCATAGATAGAATTCGCGGAGAGAGTATGTAAGTATTCAGTGTCTGATTTGTTAGGAAACAATCATTGTGGTAATCATATGGTTGACATTATTTAATTCCATTCTGTCCGCTAACCTAGGTGGCTGTATTCTATCTGCTATGTAACATTTTACAATCATAAGAGCACTTATTCTCTTATATTTGTGGAGACGCATACCAAATGAAATATATCTGGATCTCTAAATATAAAAACTAACGGCTGCGTACCTCATCTGACCTGTGATCTGTCATAATCAATTGAATTTCGTCAAAAAATAAACTAATATTTTAGTAAATGTGCATTACATTCTTTCTTATTCTATGACTAAACACACAAATACCTACCGTCCAAAGGTGCACGAGTATATCCCTATCGATCGTTCTCGGCATTTTGTGATCTCTTGGAGTTCTACCTGGGGGTAACATGAGTTGCGGAAACATTAAGGAGATGCAAATACTCCATAAAAAACATTATTATGGGGGTGGTGGGTTGGTCTTACTCCACTTAATAAAGCTTTCAGCAGTTATCCGCTAAGAGCACTTATAGTGAGTCTTACTTCTAATATCACATTGTCGTTTGTGATATATAAAAGCGAGTATTTGGGGGAGCGTTACAAGGCTAGCTACTAATCTCGAGGTTTAAGACCAACGTAATAGGGTCAGCGGAGGGACCTTTGTTTAGCACGCGCTATGAGTGTCCTCCATCGTGACCTATCATAGAGAGTCAGAGTCGAGAAGAGTAGGTGAAATGAGTCATCTTATGATATGAGCGTTCTCATACGCCGACATAACACCGGATATGGACGCGCAAAAACATATGATAAATGAGAAAAAACTGTCATCTATGCAACGTATCTGCGGAACCCAGCTTTTTTTCCAACATAAGGAGCAATTTTAAATGAGGAGGCTGAACAGCGCCGTGAAAACTCTACTTCATATGAAAAACGACAGCATATATTCTAACGACACTGCCTTCCTATATGTGGGTGAGAAAGCAGCAGACCTGAGAGACATCGCAAAGAGCGATGCATAACCTTCAGAGTGCACCAGACTTCAGAATGATGTCAAACTCACGGTTGGGAAGATCAGCGCATTGTTAATTGCAAACTCGAACCTAGCAAGTAACTTTTTTTAATCCTCGATATGCACGAATCAGAACGGCTCGCTGATACACATTCGTGCAAACCAAGTTTTACAAGAGCAACGGATCCAATCTAAGGCTACAGGCATCTCTTTCGAGTAGAAGTCAAATTGGCTTCTTGAGATCTAGGGTGGAAGTCTTCAGCAGATCACAAATGCTTCAAGCCTCTTGCCTTTGCACTCGAGGGCCAATGTCGCTACGCAGTATCCTGCGCCGCACGCAGAAGAGTAAAACACTTCTAGGCACGCCATGACGATTAATCAATTCAAGCTGTGAAACTTGGGAGAATCACCTAAAGGCCTCAACAAAAGAAACTCGAATCGCTACTCTGAAGTTGATTTGAGTCCCTTGGTCCTGTAGAGCTTACGCATGGCACTCATCTAGGACTTTCAAGGTGGATCGAATATTCTCCACAAAGCACTCTCACCAGAGTTGCGCTCTGATCTTGGTATATTCACTGAATGGCTCGGACCTCCTCAAGCACAAGAGCGAGCCCCTCTTCGTATTGAGTCATCTGTGATCCAACGCTAAAGCCATGCGACACAAGGAAACCAAAAGAGTCCAAACCCAGGAAAGATAAACAAGTGAAAGCATCTGTCATAGTGAGACTTCCTACTAGTCACTCACGATATGTGTTGCAGAGTAGCTAACATAAGCAAGCACTGCACAATCATGTGTAACAATGTATCTCAATGAATATATCCTATTTCACAACGCACAGTTGCCTCGTACTATACGCAGAAGAGCTCAGTGCCTAGGTGTGCAGGAGAACAATAACGTCATACGCCTTCTCCCTTTCTCTAGAGGGCTGCAGTAGGTCTGGGAATACTAACCACTACGCTCAGAGATCACTAAAGGAATCTGTACGCATCACCAACGAGACAATGATTTTAGGACCGTTCTATACGTTTTCATTAACGGCACTAGGATGAGATGGCTCCGGAAATTCTACGACTCCATCAGGAGGAGATGCGTAGAATATATAGGTCGCTTTGGTTCTGACATACTAGAGATGTTGCAAAACTTTAGAAATCGCCTGTTCATGCAGAGCAGTGTGCAACTAGAGCTCGCATTAATCGCAGTTGGCAAAAAGTTTTTGAAGTTGTTCTCGCAATAATCAATATTTGGGACACGGCACTGGCAGGCGTCAGCCCCTCAGCTTCATGGCTAGCATTTAACGTAACTTTGTGAGCAGGAGCAGCAGCACTTAGATTTGATGTTCGAGAGTAAAACGTCGCCACGCAGGGCACAACCTGCTATACAACCACTTGGACGAATGACCCGCGACTTATATAGATGTAGCGTTACTGTATGTGATTCTCGCACCCCTTCTCCCCGAAAGTTACGGGCTAACTCTCTAATGCTCCTGAGGTATTCCCTTTAGAGATATGGCTTTCCAATTGACATTTGTTTCTTCTCTTGGCAACAGCCCCACATCTCATAGGTTCACATTTACCCTCTACCTACACCACCTGTGTCGTTCGGGTACAGGACCCTTTTTGTTGAAGGTTCATAGTCCAACTCTCGATGTTTCCTTGAATTTTTCTTCTTTTTCGCACATCGGAGAAGGTAGGCATGAGCATCAGCTAATAACAGACTTGGAACAGCCGGGCACATGTAGGAGAGATGGCTTAATCGCACACATTCGGCTACTGAGGCAAATCACATTTTCTACCCCCACGCCATCATTTACCGGTCTTAAGTTTCTTGAAGATATATCATTCTCAACGCCGGGCACTTGTGTACTCTAATTTTACTAAGTACTAGATTCTATCATTAGAAAGAGGGTGAAACATGCAAATAACCCAACGAGGCAATAAAATCATCACGAAGAGCCATTAGAACCAAACCAAACGTTGTTTCTCTCTCTTCCAATGTACGCTTTGACAACTTTCAACTCAATTGATTCTATAAGGTATAATTGATCCCAAAATTAGTCACTGTCGAGTAGATTCCTGAATGGTCATATTGTTCTGCTTAAGGGCATAATATCACTTTTCAACTGATAAAGTTTGGCAAAGGTTTGACTAAACATATAAACGTTTCAAGTGATATCTCAAATCTCTTTAGCAGTATCATATCTTTACTAGTTGCACTCCTATAGACAACTCTAGAAATTATTAATCTAAGTAATATTTTTTGAATTACATAACATTCCATGTTTTAGATCTTTTGCATATTTAGCTTCATCCCTTTTATTTGTAGGCTTAAAGAAGTTCCTAAACAATAACCCCCCCACATATTTTCCATCAATTTTTTTTTTTATCACATAACTCCAATAAGAGTAATTTATGTCCATTAAGTGGACACTAACAGCTTGAAGGCAATCATCCTTAGCACCAATCATAACAAATAATGACAGGAAAATAAGACAAACACAATTACTGAGACAAAATAATAGGGGAATACTTGTCAATAGTAGAGTCAACTAAGAACCAAACAAAATCGTGTTAGAACAAAAGAGCAGAATCGAGCTGGAGACAGAAAAGTAGAATTGCACGCGAAACAGAGGAAGCCAAATTGGGTATCAGTCCCCCAAAAACGGATCTCACAAAAGATCCCAAAATCAACCAAAGTTCATTGATACCATGTTAACAATGATAATCTAAACATAAACATAGAAGAGAAAGGGAGAAGAGAAGAAACCATATTAGCTAGGGTTTCATGAACAAAATGAGTCAAACTTAAGTTAATAGAGTTAAATGAGTATATATACAAGAAAATAGAAATATTCTAAAATACTCTTACTACTAATTATAATAACATTATCTAACAGTTTCAACCAAAGAGTTATTTTAGATATATGTGTCAGTTAGTTGTAGTCAAGTGTGCATAAGATTGTAAGTGTTGCATACATTGCATTTCATACATTGCATTCTTTATAGGTAAATGTTAGAGGTTAGTTTGTTTATTGGAGAGGAAGAAATGTTAACACTAAGGATAGAACTCCTAATCTCCTTCTCATATTATCTTTAGTGTCATAACTAAAACCCCTGAACTAAATCTTCGGGGACTTACATTGCATTATTCTATAGTATATAAATGGAGTAAGTTAGTGCATAATTTAATGAAGTAATATTAAATTATATATAACTGAGTAAATAGTGATTATATATATAATAAGTGATTTGTGTTACACGATAAGTGAATAAGTTTACTAGAGATTTGAGTTTTTTCTTCATATTTAGAGTTTTAGACTTTTTTTGCCATAAAAGAAAAAGCATTATACTGCAATTACAGAAGAAAAAAATTAACTGCAAGTATTTTATTTAAGGGAAGTATTGAGATCACTACTAGGTTACTCAAAGGGTATAAAACCAACGTAAAAGAAGTAATTTCAATCACTACTGTCACAACAAAAGAAACTTGGCTCCATTGCTTGGAATTATGACGTAACGCACAGTTCACAATCATTTCTCATACATTACATATAATTTATAAGCCTCGAAGGGGACAAACAACGTAAAGGAAATCTACATCCAACCAATAACTAGTTTCTATATAAACAAACATGATATGAAATGTTATTAAAAAATATAATAATTAAAAAAATTATTTTACTAACCAATTACCTTTTTATGGTAATTAAGTTTACATACCGACACAAAAATGAAGGAATGAATCATGACAACATAGGGTGTGGGACCATAATTATCTTCGGTGTTATGTATGAAAAGAACACGTTCAAGTAAATAATCCTTGTTAAAAATACTAAAAAAAATCTGTCTAATATTATTGTTCTAAAGAGACGGAATCTAGAATTATTAGACGGGGTCAAATTTTTTGGTAAATTTATATTACTCCTGCCTTATATTATAGATCTTATTTGAATATTTATTTTTAATCTTGTCATTTTAGATTATAATTGAAGTTTGAATTTATTTTTGCATTAATACATTTTTATATAATGGGATCTCAAATCACCTAATTACATATTAGTAAGGAATACTTAATTAACTTAAGTTCATTTTATTATAGAAATTAGTATATTAATTATTTTCTTAAAAAATGTGTAATAACTCAAAAGCTAAGACGCTTTTATAAGATGCATGATCATAGAGTTAAAATTTAATTTTTGTTATATATGGATAAAAGTCAGATCTGATATATGAACCAATTGAGGCATAAGATTTATGATTTGTGTGAGTTAAGGAAATTAAAGGTTGGGCCTACGCTTCCCCCATCACCTTAAACTAGGTCACCTCCTAACCTCCTGTGTGGACCGAAAAATAGTGCTTAATTTCTATCTCTTATCAAATATTTGTTTATTTTATTCAGAAAAAAATATTTTATTTATATTTACATTCTAAAATATTTTTTTATGACTCATCATTTTAAGATATTAATAACATAATACTAATTTGGAGCATGTATCTGCACTTGTCGCGTGTATATAATTGGAGCATGTATCTGTATTATTAGCTTCATTTTTTTTTAGTATTATTTATTTTTTAAAATTGAGCACCTTGTGATTTGTGGCTGGAGCTCTCTGGGCCTTATTTTGTTGTTTTTGCATAATGGGAAACCATACCTTAAGTTTTAGTACCTTTGGCATTCTAGAACATATATATTTGATTCGTTGGACATTGGTCAATGGCCCATCATAACATTTTGTATGAAAGCGATTCTACAAGATCTAAGTCATTTGTTCTTTTCTTTTCTATTCTCAAAAAATGACTCTTAATCTTTCCACAAAATTGTTAATTTCTTATTTGAAGGTTACTCGTGTTTGTTTTTAATTTCTACACATATATTTAATTTAAGAGAAACTAATATATACGTCTATATTATTTTTTTACCAAAATTTTATTTATAAATAAACAGAAAGAAGAAATATATACACATAATATCAAATCTATGTGCTTATTGTTGAGTTGGACACTGTTTTTTCAAAAAGAAATTACATTATCATGTTTTTGGGTGGTAATGGCAATGGCCCATGAGTCCTGACTGATTTAAGACGTCAAAAAAAAAAGTGATTGATTTAAGAAATTTGTCTAAAAGTGAATTTATAAATTATAAGGTTGCAATCTATAATCTACATGGATCTTTTCCTTAATGGATTAATTATGTTAATTGTATTCTTAATTATTTTATATTTGATTAATTTTTGGATAATAAAAATTTAATTTATTTGTTTTTTAATAAAATTAATTATTAGAAAAAAATTAATTATCAAAGTTGCATATAACTTAATAGTTATATGAATTTTTTTCAACATAATTAAAAAAATTAAAAATATTAATAGAATTTGATTTAAAAGTTTTACTCATATACAAAAACTATAGTACAAGACTTAAGTGAAAAAAATATATAAAAAATGAATTAAATATTATAGATTAAAAATATAATTTTATGTTATTACTAACAAATTAATTAGCAACGCGTGTGTGTGACCCCCACATCATGTTTTGAGATTGTTGTTGGGCCCACTTCATTCATGAAGTTTTCATAGCTTGAAACACACCATTAATTACGCAAGATTCATGAGTATTGACTATATCAGAATCTGGCCCACTCTTCTTTTAGCTGTAGTTTTTTATTTGTTCAATTATTTATTTATTCATTTGATTTTTTAAATATAAAAACTTGACCTTCACATTATATATCTTAACTAACATAACATACACATGAAGAGGGAGGTGATATTTGAAAAGCACAAAAATTTGGATTAATCCAACAATTTCATTCACAGTTTTTTCAACTCGGGGGTCACACATACTTATCCATCCTTTTAAGTTTTTTCCCCCGATGCTTTAGTTGTTAGAAAATCAAGATAATAGTTTCTTTTATTTTTGCAACAAACAATATATAGTTAAGCTTCTTTTAGAAATAAAGGGTATCTTCAGAAGAACAAAAAAAATTAAGAATAAATAGGTCTATATATAATATATACTTTCTTTTATATAATATATATATATACTATGCGTACCTAAAGAATCAATTAATAAAAGAGATAAATATAAATTGCATCTCACTCTCAAAATCTAGCTCAAATGATGAAGGTATTAAACAAATATATGCATTTACCAACTGTTGGAGGATCTTGACAATGGTGGACTCAATACAACTTCAATATCCACCTTCACACAAAAATAAGTTTTATGTCCAATTCTCACGTTGTTATCTTATCTTACATAATACCATATTAAAAAATAAACTTTGATTTGACTCTCAAAAGTTACTCAAAGATGAGGGTGATTAAGCACATAATACATTCAATAGTACTAAAAAATATGAAGTTCCAATACAATGTCATATCCATCATCAACTTAGGGTGATTTCTAAGTTCGATTTTCACATTGTCATCTTTTAACCCGACTCTATATCATATTAAAAAAAGTATAATTGATATCATTCCAACAACTCAAAAACCTTGAGTACGTAAGGCTCCAATATAACTTTATTAAAAATAAATATGAGGGTTGTGTTGTTAGTTAACTTGGCTTTCAAGTCTCATCTATTCGTCCCTTCGCAACTCAAGAATAGACCGTTAAATTGTTTACATTTGACTAAACATGTGTTATTGTTGGTGAAATACTATTTCAGACACTATTAATGACTACAATTACAATAGGTTAAACTTCTATTAATTTAAGTTTCGTTGACCATTTTAAAGATTGTATTTTTGTTTTTGATATTTTCTTCGCATTATACTATATATTCTCTTTTTTCTTTTTTATATTTTTATTCTTTTTGAATTTTATAGTAAGGTTTTTAAAGAGATAATTGTTTTTTCATTTGTACAATTTTCTTTGAGTTTTAGTCTAATCTCCAACTCTTTGTTCTTTTTTTTTATTTTAATTTTTATTAGAATAATGCAAATAATAGATAGTAGTTTATAGATGCCAATTTTTTTAAAATGTCAATTATTTCATACTATGTCTTTGTTAACTTTTGTTATGAAAAAAAAAAAGGATTGTGTTAATAACAAAGTAGTGTGATAACTATTTCCTATTGGATTAATCCATCTAACATTATATTAAAAGCTTAGACACATACTCTTTTCCTATCTAGAAAAATAAAGATAGCATGTATGTACTATGTAATAACATAGTATTCGATTAGAGGAGGACCATGCAATGCAATCTCAACAAAATCTTAGAGGCCAACATTTAAGACACCCCATCTACCCTCTTCTGCATGCCGTTATCTTTGTCTATGTTCTCCAACACACTTAAAAGCTTTTCTGTCATTAATAGTAACAAGGAAAGTAGTTGCATTGGGAAAAACAGAATCACATAATTCTATTGACCCTGCAAATTAAGTGTAATTAAATGTAATCCAACAAATTAAAACCACCCTTTTGTATATAATTATCTATATTTAGATTATTGTTAAATTTTATTTTCTACTGATTTCCATCTAATTTTGAATTCGGATTAGGTGTAATCAAACTGCATGCTGTCATGCGATCTGTCGTTCGATAGATGAATTCAATTTAAAATGAGAATTTTTGTTTAAATAAAATCAAAATTTAACATTAAATCATACTATTCGATTTTAATTGAACGACTAAGATCGCTATGACAGCAGTGCAGTTTGATTACACCTACGAATTCAAAATTAAGAATGGGAAATCAGTAGAAACTTAATTTAAAATAATCTAAATATAGATAATTATAATACAAAAGGGGTGGTTTTATTTGTTGGATTACATTTAATACACTAATTTGCAGGGTCAATAGAATTATGTGATTCTGTTTTTCTCCAATGCAATACTTCTTGTTACTGATAATGACCAGAAAAGTTTTTAGGTGTGTTGGAGAACCATAGACTAAGATAACGGATGCAGAAGAGGGTAGATGGGGTGTCTTAAATGTGGTCTCTAAGATTTTTTGAGATTGCAATTGCTGGTCCTCCTTAATCGAATACTATGTTATTTACATAGTACATACATGCTATCTTTTTATTTTTCTAGTTCTAGATAGGAAAAGAGTATGTGTCTAAGCTTTTAATAAATGTTAGATGGATTAATCCAATAGGAAATAGTTATACACACTACTTTGTTATTAACACAATCCTTTTTTTTTTTTCATAACAAAAGTTAACAAAGGATAGTATGAAATAATTGACATTTTAAATAAATTGGCTCTATAAACTACTATCTATTATTTGCATTATTCTAATAAATAAATTAAAATAAAAAAAAAAGAATAAAGAGTTGGAGATTAGACTAAAACTCAAAGAAAATTGTACCAAATGAAAAACAATTATCTCTTTAAAAACCTTACTATAAAATTCAAAAAGATAAAAATATAAAAAAGGAAAAAAAGAGAATATATAGTATAATGCGAAGAAAATATCAAAAACAAAAATACAATCTTTAAAATGGTCAACGAAACTTAAATTAATAGAAGTTTAACCTATTGTAATTGTAGTCATTAATAGTGTCTGAAATAGTATTTCACCAACAATAACACATGTTTAGTCAAATGTAAACAATTTAACGGTCTATTCTTGAGTTGCGAAGGGACGATAGATGAAGACTTGAAAGCCAAGTTAACTAACAACACACCCTCATATTTATTTTTAATAAAGTTATATTGGAGCCTTACGTACTCAAGGTTTTTGAGTTGTTGGAAATGATATTCAATTATACTTTTTTTAATATGATATTAGAGTCGGGTTAAAGATGACAATGTGAAAATCGAACTTAGAAATCACCCTAAGTTGATGATGGATATGACATTGTATTGGAACTTCATATTTTTTAGTACTATTGAATGTATATATGTGCTTAATCACCCTCATCTTTTGAGTTAACTTTTGAGAGTCAAATCAAAGTTTATTTTTTTAATATGGTATTATGTAAGATTAAAGATAACAACGTGAGAATTGGACATAAAACTTATTTTTTGTGTGAAGGTGGATATTGAAGTTGTATTGAGTCCACCATTGTCAAGATCCTCCAACAGTTGGTAAATGCATATATTTGTTTAAATACCTTCATCATTTGAGCTAGATTTTGAGAGTGAGATGCAATTTATATTTATCTCTTTTATTTAATTTGATTCTTTAGGTACGCATAGTATTATATATATATATATATATATAAAAGAAAGTGTATATATTATATATAGACCTATTTATTCTTAATTTTTTTTGTTTCTTCTGAGATACCCTTAATTCTAAAAGAAAGGGCTTAACTATATATGATTTGTTGCAAAAATAAAAGAAACTATTATCTTGATTTTCTAACAACTAAAGCATCGGGGGAAAAAACTTAAAAGGATGGATAAAGTATGTGTGACCCCCGAGTTGAAAAAAACTGTGAATGAAATTGTTGGATTAATCCAAATTTTTGTGCTTTTCAAATATCACCTCCCTCTTCATGTGTATGTTATGTTAGTTAAGAATATATAATGTGAAGGTCAAGTTTTTATATTTAAAAAATCAAATGAATAAATAAATAATTGAACAAATAAAAAACTACAGCTAAAAGAAGAGTGGGCCAGATTCTGATATAGTCAATACTCATGAATCTTGCGTAATTAATGGTGTGTTTCAAGCTATGAAAACTTCATGAATGAAGTGGGCCCAACAACAATGCTCAAAACATGATGTGGGGGTCACACACACGCGTTGCTAATTATTTGTAGAAATAATCATAAAATTATATTTTTAATCTATTAATATTTATTCATTTTATTATATATTTTTTTCACTTAAGTCTTGTACTATTTTTTTGTAATGAGTAAAACTTTTAAATCAATTCTATAATATTTTTAATTTTTTATTTATGTTGAAAAAAATCATATAACTAAGTATTATGCAATTGATAATTAGTTTTTTCTAATTAATTAATTTTATAAAAAACAAATTAAATTAAATTTTTATATCCAAGAATTAATCAATATAAATAATTAAGAATACAATTAACATAATTAATCCATTAAGGAAAAGATCCATGTAGATTATAGATTGCAACCTTATAATTTATAAATTCACTTTTAGACAAATTTCTTAAATCAATCACTTTTTTTTTTTTGACGTCTTAAATCAGTCAGGACTCATGGGCCATTGACCATTACCACCCAAAAACATGATAATGTAATTTCTTTTTGAAAAAACAGAGTGTCTCAACTCAACAATAAGCACATTAGATTTTATTATGTGTTATATATTCTCTCTAGTTTTATTTATAAATAAAATTTTGGTAAAAAAAAATTAATATAGACGTATATATTTAGTTTCTCTTAAATAAATATATGTGTAGAAATTAAAAACAAACACGAGTAACCTTCAAAATAAGAAATTAACAATTTTGTGAAAGATTAAGAGTCATTTTTTGAGAATAGAAAAGAAAAAGAACAAATGACTTAGATCTTGTAGAATCGCTTTCATACAAAATGTTATGATGGGCCATTGACCAATGTCCAACGAATCAAATAATATATGGTTCTAGAATGCCAAAGGTACTAAAACTTAAGGTATGGTTTCCCATTATGCAAACAACAAAAATAAGGCCCTAGAGAGCTCCAGCCACAAACTCACAAGGTGCTCAATTTTAAAAAATAAATAATACTAAAAAAAAATGAAGCTAATAATACAGATACATGCTCCAATTATATAACGCGACAAGTGCAGATACATGCTCCAAATTAGTATTATGTTATTAATATCTTAAAATGATGAGTCATAAAAAATATCTTAGAATGATAAATATAAAATAAATATTTTTTTTTCTGAATAAAATAAACAAATATTTGAAAGAGTATAGAAATTAAGCACTATTTTGTCGGTCACACAGGGAGGATAGGGAGGTGACCTAGTTTTAAGGGCGTGATGGGGAAGGCAGTAGGCCCAACCTTAATTTCCTTAACTCACACAAATCATAAATCTTATGCCTCAATTGGTTCATATATCAGATCTGACTTTTATCCTATATATAACAAAAATTAAATTTTAACTCTATGATCATGCATCTTATAAAAGCGTCTTAGCTTTTGAGTTATACACATTTTTTTTAAGAAAATAATTGATTATACTAATTTCTATAATAAAATGAACTTAAGTTAATTAAGTATCCTTACTAATAGTAATTAGGTGATTTGAGATCCATTATATAAAAATGTATTAATGCAAAAATAAATTCAAACTTCAATTATAATCTAAAATGACAAGATAAAAATAAATATTTCAAATAAGATCTATAATATAAGGCAGAGAGTAATATAAATTACCAAAAAAATTTGACCCCGTCTAATAAATTCTAGATCCGTCTCTTAGAACAATTAATATTAGACAGATTTTTTTTAGTATTTTTAACAAGGATTATTTACTTGAACGTGTTCTTTTCATACATACACCGAAGATAATTATGGTCCCATCACCCATATGTTGTCATGATTCATTCCTCATTTTTGTGTGGTATTGTAAACTTAATTACCATAAAAAGGTAATTGGTTAGTAAAATAATTTTTTTTAATTATTATATTTTTAATACACATTCATATCATGTTTGTTTTATAGAAACTAGTTTATTGGTGGATGTAGATTTTCCTTTACGTTGTTTGTCCCCTTCGAGGCTTATAAATTATTATGTAATGTAATGAGAAATGATTGTGACTGTTGCGTTACGTCATAATTTCCAAGCAATGGAGCAAAGTTTCTTTTGTTGGTGAGCCAGTAGTGATTGAAATTACCTTCATTTTACGTTGGTTTTTATACCCTTTGAGTAACCTAGTAGTGATCTCAATACTTCCCTTAAATAAAATACTTGCAGTTAATTTTTTTCTTCTGTAATTGCAGTTAATGCTTTTTTCTTTTATGGCAAAAAAGTCTAAAACTCTAAATATGAAGAAAAACTCAAATCTCTAGTAAAACTTATTCACTTATCGTGTAACACAAAATCACTTATTCATATATATAATCACTTTTACTCAGTTATATATAATTATAATATTTACTTCATTAAATTATGCACTAACTACATCCATTTATAATACTATAGAATAATGCAATGTAGTCCCCGAAGATTTAGTTCAGGGGTTTTAGTTATGACACTAAAGAAATATGAGAAGGAGATTAGGAGTTCTATCCTTAGTGTTAACATTTCTTCCTCTCCAATAACAAACTAACCTCTAACATTTACCTATAAAGAATGCAATGTATGAAATGCATATGTATGCAACACTTACAATCTTATGCACACTTGACTACAACTAACTGACACATATATCTAAATAACTCTTGGTTGAAACTGTTAGATAATGTTATTATATATTAGTAGTAAGAGTATTTTAGATATTTCTATTTTCTTGTATATATACTCATTGTAACTCTATTAACTTAAGTTTGACTCATTTGTTCATGAAACCCTAGCTAATATGGTTTCTTCTCTTCTCCCTTTCTCTTCTATGTTTATGTTAGATTATCATTGTTAACATGGTATCAATGAACTTTGGTTGATTTTGGGATCTTTTGTGAGATCCGTTTTGCGGACGATACCAATTTGCTTCCTCTGTTTCCGGTGCAATTCTACTTTTCTGTCTCCAGCTCGATTCTGCTCTTTTGTTTCTAACACGATTTTGTTTGGTTCTTAGTTGACTCTACTATTGACAAGTATTCCCTAATTTATTTTGTCTCAGTAATTGTGTTTGTCTTATTTTCCTGTCATTATTTGTTATGATTGGTGCTAAGGATGATTGCCTTCAAGCTGTTAGTGTCCACTTTAATGGACAAAATTACTCTTATTGGAGTTATGTGATAAAAAAAAAAATTGATTGGAAAAGATATGTGGGGTTATGTTTATGGAACTTCTGTTAAGCCTACAAATAAAAGGGATGAAGCTAAATATGCAAAAGATCTAAAAACATGGAATGTTAGTAATTCAAAAATTATTACTTAGATTAATAATTCTATTGAGTTGTCTATAGGAGTGCAACTAGTAAAGTATGATACTGCTAAAGAGATTTGAGATCACTTGAAACGTTTATATGTTTAGTCAAACCTTGCCAAACTTTATCAGTTGAAAAGTGATATTAGTGCCCTTAAGCAGAACAATATGACCATTCAGGAATTCTACTCGACAGTGACTAATTTGTGGGATCAATAGACTCTTATAGAATCAATTGAGTTGAAAGTTGTCAAAGCGTACATTGGAAGAGAGAGAAACAACGTTTGGTTTGGTTTCTAATGGCTCTTCGTGATGATTTTGATGGCCTTCGTTGGGGTATTTTGCATTGTTACCCTCTTTCTAATGTAGAATCAGTAATTAGTAAATTGTTGGTAGAAGAAATCAAACTTAAGACTCATTCTGGTGTGTTAGATAAGGGAGTTCTCTCAACTCCTCCATCTGTTTTTGCTGCTCTTGTTCTAAAAGAAAAATCTCAAGGAAGAGTTGGACTTGGTAATGATGAATGTGTGTTTTGCAAAGAAAAATGTCATTGGAAAGCACATTATCCGAAATTGGGGAGAACACATAAGAAGAATTTTAGGGGTCATCGTCCAATGTTGTTGCTTTTGCTCCTCCTACCATTGGCTCTAGTTCTGGTTCTACATACTCATCTGAGACTGCTTCCCAAATATTTGATATTGCAGAACAACTTCAAAAACTTTTTGCCACTCAATCACATGCCATGTCTGCCACATTTTCTAAAGGTTTGAACTCCTCTAGTATGTCAAGTATATCTCATTCCATATGGATTCTTGATTTTGGAGCATCTCATCCTATGAAATATGATGATAGTAAATCATGTCTCGTTTGTGTCGGTTATGACTACTAATGGTACTCATATGCCATTAGAAGGCATTGGTTTTGTCTCCACACCTAACTTGTCTCTTTCCAATGTTTATTATATTCCTAATCTCACTTTGAGTCTTGCTTATGTTAGTCAAATATGTGATTTTGGTTATTCAGTTATATTTTTTTCACTTCTTGTTGTGTGCATGATCCATATTCTAGGGGGCTGATTGGTATATACCATAAACAGGGGGACTTTATGTTTTGGATGACCTGCAAGTCCTAGATATTGCAGCCTCAACAACTACTGTTGACTTATTATCTAGTTTCCGCTTGAATTATTCGTCTTCTAGTTTTTATTTATGGCATTCTCGCCTTGGACATGTTTCTGCTTCTAGATTAAAATATTTGGCTTCTACTGGAGCTTCAGATTGTTGTGGTTGTAAACTTGTTAAATTTCCAGCTTTATCGTTTAGTAAAAGTGTTTCAGTTTCATATGCGCCTATTGATTTAGTTCACTCTGATGTTTGGGGTCTATCACTGGTTCTCACCAAAGATGGATCTAGATATTATGTTTCGTTTATTGATAATTTCACTCGTTATTGTTGAATTTATCTTATGAAAAATCGATCTGAATTTTTTGACATTTATCATATGTTTCTTGCCATGGTCAAGACTCAACATAATGTTATTATAAAGTATTTTCGATGTGATTTATGTGGTGAATATACCTCTAACAAATCCTCTGAATTACTTGCTTATGATGGCACTTGTAACGCCCCAAATTTTTTTATCCAAAAATTAATTAAAAATATTAGTTTTCTTTTAGAAATAACTATAATTTTTTTTTAGAAGTAGTTCATCATGTAATAATTTAAAAAAATGCGTCAGAAAATGACTTTGATATTTTTTTTTTTGTAAAAGAATGTAATGCAATTTACTAAAATATTATTTATTCATTTATTTGCAAAAATAATATTCCAGTTATTAGATCAATATTCATTTATGCTCCAAAATAAAATAAAGTCTCTTTATGTGAAATTCAAAATAAGCAAGGTTGACTGAAATTAATTACATTCAATTATTTACCAACAAATGAAATCTCACTTCCGCATTTCTATTAAAAGTCAATGATGAAAAGTAAATAACTTTACAATGTACGACAAAATTTTTAGTAATACAAAATATTATTTTTAAAGTAAATGTCTCATTTTCCTACGCGTGTGCACCAATCAAACATCATTCATATGACTTTTGATATCATTAGTACCTAAATATTGGTGTAAGGGGTCAGTTCATCCCACTACAAAAATTAAACCAAATAATAAATTAACAACCATAAAATATGAATATAAAATCCTTTCGTCATAAAGATTTAAAGAAATTGGTTCTCTAATAATTTTCAAAGATGTATCAACAGTCATAAAATGTATCTAAATAAATCAAGTAGCAACCGTAGAACAAATAATTAGATAAAAAAAAAAAATAGAATATATGCAAGTTATGCATGCTCCTAAATATATATGATCCGGACATAACCAGCCACACAGGCGTCCAAACAGAAGTCACCCGTACCAATGTGAAAAATTAAACCAGCCACACAGGCGTCCACAAAGATGCATATGATATGTTATGAAATGATAATGATGCTCAAAGGTACATGTCACCACTCACTTAGATAATCACACAAATCACCAGCCACTTAGGCAACCACAAGGATAACATTATTTAAAACTCAAATCACCAACCACTTAGGCAACCACAAAGATAACATTATTTAAAACTCAAATCACCAGCCACTTAGGCAACCACAAAGATAACAACATTTAAACCCAAATCACCAGCCACTTAGGCAACCACAAAGATAACAAATATTTAAAACACAAATCATTAACCACTTAAGCAACCACAAAGATAACAATATTGAAAACACAAACCACCAAACATACCACTTAGACAACCACACATATAAAATATTAAAAACACAAATCACTAGCCACTTAGGCAACCACAAAGATATCACTATTTAAAACACAATTAGACAACCACAAATATAAAATATTCAAGATAAAATTTTAATCACATATGACATCAAGGTTTTATTCTCATGGACGCTTCCAATCAAGAGTCAATAAATTTGTTATCCGAAATATATAACACACAAACACGTGAATAAATGTCTTACAGTCATAACTTTTATTTTATAACCTATAAAATTGGATTAACAACGTGTTATTGATAGAACTCAAAACTCAAATAACGAATAACACATACAAATATAAATTTTATTTCTTCTACTATAAATTTTCTCCGATTAATTGTTATTTAGTCATACAAATCAAAGTTTGCCGTTAAACACGTCACAAAAATCAACTTAATCATCTTATCATAATTAAAATTAAAATTTTTCACCAATTCCCTCAAGACTCATATAGATTTCTTAAAAATCAAAACTTTGAAACGAAATAGCACAAAAATCGAAACTTTAAATAAAATATATCTTAAAAAAATATTACTCATGAGATCATAATAAAAATCATAACTTTATAATTAAGTATACATAAACGACACAAAAATAATAACTTTACATCAAATATATGGCATCAAACATATTACTCATGTTATAAATAATAAAAATCGAAATTTTATAATTAAGTTTATCAAAGCAAACATATTACTCATAAAAACATAATATTATAGTTAAATTCTTTAAGGCAAACAGAAATCAATAGTTTTCTTTTAAGATATCAAAACATATATCAATGTCTTACAAACTATTAATTTAATATCTAGCCTAACATTGCATGGGGAAAAACCCTTACCTTAGGCGCTTTCTTTCTTAACACCTCTAAATTTGCACGAGAAATAGCTCATGAGGCAGTAATGAATTCAACACCGATAGATATTGGAATTTACGACTCAGAAAATAATTTTGAGAGTGTACGAATGACAAATAGGTGTGACAACAAGATGTCTAATGGAAATGTATGAACATATAAGCTATTTACGTTGCACTATTACCATTGATTTCTTGTCTAAAATTGAAGTGCACTTAATTCCAACATTATACTACCAATAATTATTATTTCTTTAATTTTATTAGGTTGTTACAAAGCCAATTGAAATCATGTGTATTTATATGTATGAGTTAATTTGGATTAACTAATAGAGTTCACCATATATTGAAGGGTGTCACACACTAATTTTAAATTAAATAAATAAATTAGAGATTGTCACATCACCCTTTAAATTTTTTTAATCTAATAGTTACGAAACCAAAAATTTCATAGAATTATTTTTGTAGACAATTATAATAAAATTATAATTTTAGTTTAAAAGAGATGAATGCATGAGATACAAAAAAGGACAATAGTCTTTTTGTGTCCTCTCTTAATTGCACAAAAAAACTTATAATTAAATTTATAATCTTCCTTTAAAAAATAAATTAAAGGTGTTTTAAAATGAATTAATGCACATTATGCCAAGAAAACACCATGAATTGTCATAAAATCTTGTCATAAAAGGAGAGTAAAAGAATGAGTCAAGTCACTAATTTTATTTTTATAGGATGAACCAAAAATATTTTCAAACACTTATACATAAAGGTTGGTTTCACTAACTCTATAATATCTCCTAAAATGAATACTTATTTGATCGCAAATAAAACTAACAAACACTATAACTTATATAAATTCTAATTTAATTTAAATAATTCAACTAATATTTTATCAACTAAAATAAATCAAGCAAGACAAGAATACCACTCACACATAACAAAATAAAACAAACATATCTAACACATCAATTTCATGATTATCGAAACTAATCAAATAAAAAAATGTCAATTTATGAAATAATGACATCATAAATAGTCCCCATGTAATTGTCACGTCAAAACAATTAAATAAAAATGAAGATTATAATTATTTAAGTAGAATAGTGTGTGATAAAATTTAATTTAATTTATTTACACATAGAATAATTATTAATTTAATAATAGCAATTACTAAAAAGATACATATATATAATATATATGAAAATTTTGGGGTGTTACAACACTCTCCACCAGTCATATTGTACTAATACTTTTAAGCAAAATGGAGTTGCTGAAAGGAAACACCGTCATATTATTGAGACTGCTCGTTCTATTTTGTTGTCAGCTTCGGTTCTTAGTGAGTTTTGGGGGGAAGTCGTTCTTACTGTTGTTCATGCTATTAATAGAACTCCATCATCTGTCATATCAGGTTTATCTTGTTTTGAAAAATAATATGCTTCTATAATTGATTACTATTCTTTGAAAGTCTTTGGTTCTACTTGTTTTGTTTTTCGTTCACAAGTAGAGCGTAATAAGTTGTCTTCTCGGTCTTTCATGTGTGTTTTTCTTGATTATGGAGATGGTCAAAAGAGTTATCGTTGTTATGATCCTCATGCAAGAAAACTATATGTTTCTCGTAATGTTGTTTTTGTTGAGCACATCCATTTTTACTTTGTTTCCTATGATTCTCATATTATTAAGAGTTCAGAACTAACCCATATTGATCTGTTTGACCCTAATAATAATGCTTCCAGTGATTGTAATGTTGAGAATTGCAAGACAAATACTACTACTCCACATGATGACATCCCCCTTGTCCCCATGGTTGTCCAACCACCTCATGCGATTGTTGATCCTCCGTCTCCGCCTCCTCGTCACCGTAAGTCTACTCATTTATCTGATTTTGTCTATTCCAATTATTCAGCTTCATTTACTTCTTTCTTAACCTCTATTCACAGTTTGTCCGAGCCCTCTTCATATAAAGAGGCTATTTTTGATCCTCTTTGGCAACAAGCTATAACAGAAGAACTATTTGCAATGCACAAAACAGATACTTGGAAATTAATAACTTTTCCTCCTGAAAAGCATGCTATTGAGTCTTGTTGGATATACAAGATCAAAACTAAGTCTGATGGGTCGGTTGAGCGATATAAAACACATCTTGTTGCTAAGGGATTCTCTCAACAATATGGTATGGATTATGAAGAAATTTTTGCTCCTGTAGCGAAGATGACTACTATTTGTACTCTTATTACAATTGCATCTATTTGTCAATGGCATATTTTCCAGATAGATGTCAAAAATGTGTTTTTAAATGGTGAGCTTCATGAAGAAGTCTATATGGTCCCTCAACAAGGAGTTTCTCATAATTAGGGGGAAATGTGTAATTTAAAAAAGACTCTTTACGACTTTAAACATGCTCCTCGAGCTTGGTTTTAGAAATTCTCTACTATGATCACTTCTCTTGGTTTCCACTCTAGTGAACATGATGTTGCACTGTTTATAAGATCTACAACTTATGGTCGCATTATGGTTTCTTTGTATGCTGATGATATTATTATTACATGTGATGATGTTAATGGAATTAATGAGTTAAATTTGTCGTTAGCCAAGCAGTTTGAGATGAATGGCTTGGAAACTCTTTGCTATTTCTTAGGGATTGAAGTTGCCTAATCTCCTAAAGGCTACCTTCTTTCTCAATCCAAGTACATTCCCAACATTCTTGAACAGACTCATATTTCCTATAATAGAGTAGCAAATACTCCTTTGAGTTGAATGTGAAATATGCTCCCTCGAATGGCGTTCCTTTACCAGATCCCACTTTGTACTGTACTTTAGTTGGCAACTTGGTATATCTTTCCATTATCAGACCTGATATTACTTATGTTGGTATCAGACTTGGGGGGGAATAGGTTATATAAGATTGGTTGTTGATATTTAAAATCTTGAAATTTTATCTTGAAGAATAATAGTTTCTGGGTTGTAATTCCCGTGTTTAAGCCGACGTACAGGCGTTTAAGGGCAGTGAATCCTTGAAAGTTTCTTCAAAATAAAAAGGCAAAATTTTAAATATGGATAATCTCTTTTGTAGAACTTTTTCTTTCTCCACTCCTTCTACCCAAAACTTCCCAGAGAAAAGGTAACCTATCAATAGTGAAGAAATCACTATTGAAGACTTCCAAAAATCTATAAACAATTGGCAAATCCCAAAAATCCAAAAAGATGAGGTCTACGTATCTAGTCTCTTCAAAAATCTATTAAAAACCGATTATGTTATCAAAACGGAGGAACGTGATGTTACTCTTTCTAACCCTTTTGAAACAATAAATCTTCTTTCTTCAAAAACGCTCAAAAAACACGCTGGCAGGAACTATAACTTCATACATATAGGTCTTGTTCAAGTTGGTATAAAACCTTTAACAAGGAAGGATTAAACACTTCAATCCTATGTGTCCTACGAGATGCAAGGTTCCTGAACTTTCAAGATTCAATTATAAGTACAATTGAATCTAGTCTTTGTCAAGGACCAATTTGGTTTGGATGTTATCCAAATTTTTCTTTTGTCTTTAAAAGACCCAAACATCACAAATTCTCTTACATTACAAATCAAAACTCATAATTACAAAATGATAGAAGGATCTATTCCTGTAGCTATTATTTACAGAGTCCATTACAAAGCAATGTTTTCAGCCTTTACTGCAACAAAAAATATTGAAAACAAAAGAGGTGAAACACTATTTTTACAAACTGATCTAACAAAAGCAAACGCTGTTATTCCAAAAACTATCCTTTGGAAATATATTGATCTTCCTGAAGAATGGATCCTAGAAGGAGCTGTTAGACCACAACCTCTTGAACAGTCAAAACCAAACAACAATCTTAAAGAAGTCATACAATACAATGATGGTAAGGTAAAACTAAGTTTTTCAAGAACTTCTAGTGCCAGGTACTCTGATGCTAGTTCCTCCAGACCACCTTCAATCACACAATTGCCTCAAAAATTAGAAAACTTTACAAAACCACGTTTTTCATGCTCCAGCATACAAATGCTTCCTTTCAAAATGTTGACTATTCCACAAATATACCTCACCAAATTTACACAGCACCTCAACACATTAATGAGGAGCAACAAAACATTTCTCCACCTACTTCGCCGTCTTTTTCTGCTATAACTGAAAATGTTGTTAATGAATTAAACGTCATAGAAAAGGCATTTGAAGTTGATAAAAACTAAACTCCATAATGATTTTATGCTTCCAAAAAATACAGATAAGAGGACATGGTTCTTCAAAAACTTTGTGAAACAGAGAAAACAAATCCAGAATGAATTTTATGAATTCATTTTACAAAATAAAACCCATATTTATTTTTTGAATGGTTTGAAATTTATGCAACACAAAACCAAATTTCTTACCCTTTCAAACAAAATCAAAGTTCTGTTAATCCCATAACTACAAGAAATAAAACTGCGGAATGGGATTTGGCAACTGGATTAAAAATTCAGTCTGAACACCCACCTTTAAGACAAATCATAATAACACACCTTGAAAAACAAGTAGAAGCCGCCCCTTTCAAAATCTCAAGTGATAGTTCAGAAAAAGATATACAAAATATCCTTCAACAAAATAATTTTACAAATGTCCATCTTAGTACGATAGCAAAACAATTAACTAAAATAGAAGAAAATCAACAAAATTCTATTGTCCCTCCGATTGAGACAACTGATCAAAAACTAAAAAACCCAGTTTTTAAACCATTCCAAATCTCAAAAACAAGTCAAAAACTGTTCAGGGAAGGCAGATCAGAATTCACCCAAGCCTTACATGAACAACTCAGTAGGATAGAACATTCCTCTACCTCCACACCAATGGTAGCTAAAGATACCTTTGAGAAAACAGTTACGACTTTAGATCAAGTTTCTGAAATCAAACACGAACCACAAAACCTGTGTAAACTTCAATGGCAGAAGGATCAACCTTTAACCATGGTCACATCACCAGACTTAGGTATTGAAAATAGACCTAATGTCCTCTCTCAATCCAAATTCAATGCCAACACTGTCTACGAATGGAACATAGATGGCATGTCCGAATACAACATCTTAAGTCTCCTCCAAAAAATGACAATGGCATCAAATGCTTACAAAACCCAAGCCAATACACCTGACAAAGCCATAGCTGAACTACTAATAGCAGGATTCTCAGGCCAACTCAAAGGATGGTGGGATTACCATCTCACTCCCTCTCAACAGCTAGAAATTTTAAACGCAATTCAAACCACAGAGGAAGGAATTCCTATCCTCGACGAAATAGGAAACCCAATACCTGATGCAGTAGCAACACTAATACACACAATTAGCTTGCACTTGATAGGCGATCCATCACACTTTAAAGATAGAAATGCAGAACTCTTATCTAACCTTAGATGTAAAAAACTTTCCGAGTTCCAATATTACAAAAACACTTTTCTAACCAGAGTCATGCTAAGAGAAGACTCAAACCAACCTTTCTGGAAGGAGAAATTCCTTGCAGGACTCCCAACCCTTTTAGGAGAAAAGGTTAGAAACAAAATCAAAGAAGTCTATGGGTAAACCAAAATCCCATATAACCATTTAACTTATGGGGAATTGGTTAGCTTCACTCAAAAAGAAGGTTTGAAAATCTGTCAAGATTTAAAACTCCAAAAACATCTAAAATGGGAAATGAAAAGAACTAGACAAGAACTAGGTTCTTTTGTAAACAATTTTGAAATTACCCATGACAAATATTTCAAAAGACTGTCAAGGGTCTTGTTCTAAACCTTATAGAAAACCTCGCACAAAATCTTTCACCAAACCAGACAGACTTGAGTTCTATAAAAAATCTAGACCCCAAAATTCTTACAATCAAAGAAAACCAAATTTTTACAAGAAAAAACCTTCCAAAAGAAGTTTGAACCTCAAACCCCACAACAAATAACTTGTTATAAGTGTGGCCAAACAGGACACATCTCAAGATATTGCAAGAGAAACAAAAAACTCCATGAATTAAAAATCGATGAACAAATAATTCAACAAATAGAGGCAATACTTTTAGAAACCTCTAAAGAAGAAACTGTCACGGATTCTGAAGTAAGTTCATCTGAAAATAATAAACCCCTACAGTTTGATGAACTAGGAACCTCCGACTCTCTTGGCGAATCAGAAACTAGTACAAAATCGATTAATGTTTTAACAAAGGATCAAGAACTAATTCTTGATATTATAAAACAGGTTGAAGATACAAAATTGCAAAAGGAAATAATAGGAAACTATTAAATACTTTTGAGTCAAAACAAAGTCAACCTTCCACATCCTCATCAAAATTACTTCCTAAAACCACTTATGATCTAACAAATATCTTAGGGAAAAGAACAAAGTCACAAGCCCATGCCACAATTCAATCTCTGCAAGAGGAGATTAAAATTGTAAAAACAAGAATTAAAAACTCTTAAACAAAAACAAGAAATTGATTCAAACATTCTTCAAAATCTTATTTCCCAGGCACAAAATCAAACCTCTTCTGACCATGAATAGGATGAAGAAGAAGGAGAAAATGAAGAATATTCTAACAAAATTGAAATTGAAAATTAGAAGAAATCCCAGAGGATTTCTTGTTCGTTTTAAGAACAGTAACCACAAAAAATATTTAATCAAAATTAATTAGTTTTTTCTGAATATTTCAAATTCGAAACAAT